>JAPFRF010000004.1:6552500-6762500 GCA_029282475.1 Phrynocephalus forsythii | reverse complement strand
CATTTCTACTAAAGAAAAAAAAATTACAAATCTTTGGATAATTCTTAAAATTTGTTTCGCAGCAACGACTTTACAAAAGCTGTAACTGTTCACTAATTTTAGATTATTTATCTCACTTTTTATTTGCTCCTTCAACTATCTCAATTGTTCTATAAAACATACATAAAATAAATATACACCTATGTAACATGTATGTGCACACACAACTGCAATATGATAATATTTCACAGAAATATTTTGTTTTGAACCTGATAACTGATTACTTAATACACTATTAGAAATACTGCTTTGTGCAGTAGTTCATTTTGAAGCATCTTTCATAAATGATTTAGTAAATAAATACTATTTCTAGAACAAAAAGCTACAGGAACAGAATAAAAAAGATGCAAATCATTCAATAGAAAATAGTAGCAAATAAAAGTCAAAAGAACTACCCTAAGTAGTCATTCAGATATATAAGAAAATAGTCATTCTTATTTGTCTTTACACATCCTTTTACTAACACTAAGATAGTTTGTTCCACACATGTCTTTATAAGTTTGGTTTAACCCAGTTATAATGTCTCTTAATAAACCAGAATGTGAAGTATATATAAAATCTGCATGAACAGAGCAAATTTCGTATACTGTACAAATATATAGCATGTAGATAATCTTTTAATCCCACTTATTATGCATGTTTGTCAAAGGGTTATATAAAACATGTGGTTAATTTCTCATGCAGAAGCAAAATGTCCCTAATTAATTGTTGTGAATGCTTGTTCGGATCAACAGAACATAATATTTGTCACTTCTGAAGCTTTTGACGATTTTTATTCATTTTGCCCATTTATTAAGAGACAGAGTGCCATCTATCGGCTCACTGTAGATAGCACTTTTCAAATCTGACTTCAGTGCCGATAACAATGTGTAAATAATGTAGCTGATAGTTCTGGATTGCTAATGTTTTCGACGTGTGAAATCTTAGCTCTCTGAAAAATCCTGTGTCATGTCAGCCATTCCTTTTTGTGTGGGTCCAAATACACCATCTGAATAAAAAATATCATTACAGAGAGGGGAGCAAACAGTGTTTTGATTGCTTTCTTTCAAATTTCTACTTCCTGTTTTTTCTGCGTTTTGAAGTCTTTTTATTCTATGAATGTAGGCTTCAGTCATCACAGGTTAAATAAGCTCTATGTTGCGGCTGAACAAATTATGCCCTTTTTTAAAAAAGCAGTTCAATGAGCCTGGTTAAGTAGGCGGAGAAAGAGGTAATTTATGTAAAGAAAAGCAAAATACTGTAAAGGCTTGTAAGTGTAAACTTACGTTTCTGACATACTGCCTTTTACGTATTCCAGATACAGTAGTTGTAATTGTAGGAGACAATTTATTTGGGTTCCAAAGATACTGTTTACAATTATGAAATCAATTTTGCTCAATGTTTTACTGGAGAGGAATTTAGGTTGTCTGACCCTAGAGTCATAATTGCATCAGTTTCTGCGTAATATACAATAAATGTGAATTTTAGGTTTGACTATCATGTATCCATTGTATGCCATTTAATATTTTCTAAGATTTGTTTTTTTAAATGCACCATTAAAACTTTTAATTAATTCAGCTTTTCATATAAGTCAGGAATGTATCTACACTACATTTTTCGTTGGTCAGAAAAGGCCTAGGTCCATTTCTGCTCATCTAGGACATTCTTCCCTACTTTTGTGCTTTTGTCTGCAAATAGATTGACTCTCAGGGGAAAGTGTGAGGGTTCTGTTTATAGGTTGATTCAATGTTTTGGTTTAAGAATTAGATCATTTTGATGAGGGAAAGTTTGTTTCTCCTACCTCTAAAAAAATTCATACACTGCAGAATTGCTGTGATTTGATACTTTGCACAAAGAAGCTCTCAGTATGATTCAGAATGGTCTATAATGGAGATGGTTAATTTTCAGCTGATTAGCCGCCTCTCTCCCACCTCCTATGAAATACTACTGTGTAGGTTCCCCAAGAACAAGGGCATCGGAACATGGGCATCAGATACCAAAATGGGTAGAATTGATAACCCTCTCTAAGCCCATGACATGCTTTTTGTCTGGGCCATAATATTTTACACATCCCACAGAATATATTAACATTACCTAAGAAAGGGGAAAACTTATTTTATTATGCTTCAAGGTCTACGTTAAGATCTGGAAGAGATCATGTCTCATTTTTCCATTTCATAATATTTATTAAAATACTTACAGGTCAAAATCTAGCTGTAAGATCCTGAAGCCTATTTAAGGACACACAGTAAAATAATTTAGGCAATAAACAAATACCTTTATTTATGATCTAAGGGAGCATCATTATAATGTCTAATTTTATGTACATAAAGGTCAGACTAGACAATCTCATATATTGTTTCCACATTTTAAAATGCATAATTAATATGTATAAAATGTGCTCCTTTATGTATACATGCATTTTGTCCTGTATAGCATCAATTTAGTTTATGGTAAATGCAAGACACACTTTGAGAGGTAGAAGATAGTACAAAATATGTATGGCATCTTTGTAGGAGTAAGCCAGGATCAAATCATGTTCTGTTGAGACTTCATTTATTGGGGGTACAGTATGAAAGGTATCAAACATAACTTGGTAGCCATTGTAATTAAACGAAGCATAATGTTTCTCTTTTCTGCCTATATTCTTAGGGGAGGGAGATTGTCACCAGCATTAGAATGGCACACTGTATACAATGTCTGTTGAATATTCCTTATCCTGAAAGTATCCAGGCCTAAAATCTATGTTAGTTCAAATTCAAAATTCAAATTCAAATTCAAAATATACTGTATGGTGCTGGTTTGTATATGAATTTATCTATTTGTTTGTAGTTTAATGCGTTTTTCTTGATATTTGAAAACCCTTCCTGTACTAAGGAGTTTGTTCCCTCCCCTTCTTCAAGGGATTATGATCACTTCCATTCCCTTCATTCTATGCATGCAGTGAATCCCCCTCCCACATCTGCTGCCTTCTTTCATTTATATCAAAACCCTTCCCTCCAAGATGGCCACCAACAGAGCTTTACAACCATCATCACCTAACTACCAGACACTTTAACATGTTTTTGACAGTTTGTTAATCTTACTTTAAAGCCACTTACATTAAAACATGAACCCCAAATTTCTATTTATTATTCATGCATACATAGAATAAATGAAGACATACAGTAATTCCTTTTTTTACTTAAAGGTTGAACTTTTGTTTCTTTGTGAACATGTATTAACATGCTGCTTAAATGTCTTCCTGAAATAAAATAAAAATGTAGGCAGACTCTCCTTTAAATCTATCCTAAGATCATAATCAAAGGAGTTTCTGAAAATAAATAAAAATGCAACTCAGTGTATTAAATAGCTACCCCTAGATTTAGAGGAATCATAATAAATTCAGTAATTGTCTGCAAGGGTTGTCTAGACAAGGAATGATTTAGGATTGATTATGCAAAATATCATTCCAGTAATATATGTTGTAGTTTAATCTAAGAAATTTTAATGTAGAAGTTGTGTTGGTTAGAAAAAGATGAGTGGGATTTCTTTTGTTTACTTTTGTCACCAAAATAGATATATTAGATATATTACTGTAACTGGATCTTTCCATATTTTCCCCTTCAGTTTAATCCTGTTTATGTTTGCTGTGGAGGAAGTCCTACTAAGTTGAATTACATGTACTTCCAAATATTCATAAGATTTCATTCTTCATATGTTGGCTGTTAAAATACATTGGTAGGGTTTTTATAATTGGCACAACCTAATTTAAAGAAAATCATTATGTTGTGCACATAGTTGGAATATTCTGAAGGTTTTTGAAACATTCATTCTGGAGTTACATATGACAGATTTATAGGGGAGAAATTACTTTTCATTTAAAACTGAAATTCAGTTAACCCTTAACTTTTATATCACATTTCAAAGAGGAAAGCCTGTCTGAACTTGTCAGAGTGAAATATATTTATGGGGAAAATAAGGCAGGTTCTGCCACTACATTGACCTCTTAATCACTTTGTGCATATATTTTTACACTAAGGTTTATTTTATGAAATATTTGTGGGATTGCACTACTTTATAAATTTGCCTTTGTTTTGTGGAAGGTAATCACATGTGTAAATTTGTATTCAACTACCTGGGTGAGTAAGTGTGAACTGCTCACAGTTATTTTCCTCATTATATGATGAGGTAATTCTTTCTTGATTTGTTTCAATGGCCTCTTCTGCCATATTGACTAAAGACAACTGGACAAATGGAAATCTCAAACATGTCCAAATATATAACATGACAGTATCTAAAATAGTATCTAAATAGAAAGCCCTCTTTTCTTTATGTAACCTATCTCTTCAGAAATAAATACCAAAACACTGAATATATCAACTTATATTATCATGGGATATACACCCACAGTATCTACAGTGGTACCTTGTATAAAGGAATTAATTCATTCCAAATGAAATTATGTTAAGTAAATTTTCCTTTATACAGATTCCCCATAGGAATGCATTGAAAATGGAGTAATCCCATTTTTATGTTGTACGGATTCGCCCCATAGGCAATTATGTTAAGCAAATTTCCCCTATCTCTGGAATTTTTATGTTGTACAGATTTTATGTTATACAAGCTGTTTGTTATACAAGGGTCCACTGTACTTGTATTTTTGACTTTGTAAAGAGTACAAGTCCAGTTGTATGCAGTTTACATCTTGAGTTGGTTCCACTTTGGACTAGGTGGCATGTTCATGTTGTCTACCTGAAAAAATATATACATAAAATGCATCTTTTTTTTAAATGACATTTACATTTATTCTGTATTGTGATTCCAAAATATGCAGTTAAACTATCAGAAAAATACATGCAAATATAGTATTTTCTCCCAATTTGCTTAGACATCCACAGTATTGGATGCAGGGCAATGTTGCCTTGGTAATGTTTGGAAATGTTTTTTCTAGTTGGAGTTGTAAGATCACGTAACATGTCGCATTAAGATGATGAATTATTTGTAATTCACTGACTGTGTAAACTATTTATCTCTGTTGTAAGTGCCCTTGTCCAATTTTGGCTCTATGGACTTATAATAATGAATGAAGGAAAACGTTTGTAGTGTTAGGCTGTTATGAAATAATATACTCAAAAAACAAGCACATACAGATGCCTTCTGCTTGCTAGCTAGTTTGTTTGTTTATTTATTTATTTATTTATTTATTTATTTATTTATTTATTTATTACCTCTATCACAGGATTTCATGCTGATTATAATACTGTATAAAATGATACTAAATATGATATTATTGCAGTGTAAAAATAAAATATTGCAGATTTACTGGTAAAAGCCTCAGGGATTCTCATGTGTCTTTGGCATTTATATTTGCATGGTGCCCATTTGTTGTCTATCCAAGGCTTATCGTATTGGACCAGATTATAGTTCATGTATGTCAGCTCCAAAAATGCTCATAGAATCAAACAAACTTTTAAAATATGTTTTCATGTCTTTTTAAATTGCTCTTTGTCAAATCTACATAGTTAGAAATGTTTGTCCTGACTCAGTTTTCACTGTATTTTAAACATTACTAACTTTATCAGAATATGGATGGAGTGAATCTTAAGTTCCCGTCAGATAAATGCAGTGCAGTATGCAAAGCCCACACTCTTACTCAGAATGAGTATTTTGATGTTCTTTTGGATCAACATTAGATTTGCCTGTAACTGGCTAGGCCAGTGGTTCTCAACCTGTGGGTCCCCAGATGTTCCTAGACTGCAACTCCCAGAAGTCTTCATCACTAGCTGAGCTGGCCAGGATTTCTGGGAGTTGCAGTCCAGGAACATCTGAGGTGTATAGTAGCCCTGTTTACCTGTGAGGATTCCCCTGAATAGGAGTTATGATATCTGACTAGACAGACAGTGACAGGTTTTCCCTTTCAATTTAAAAAAACCATGCTATTTCCCCCCCAAAATATGGTCTGAAGTAGATTTTGGATTTTATTGAGATTTTTAAATGAACTTATCATTTAATAAATTATATTATAACAACTTTTAATCATGCTTAGCTTAAATTTGAATCATGCTTAGCTTAAATATATAAAGAAGAATTATAATATTCTTACTGGCATGTTCTCACCCTTTCTCACTGAAATCCTGTATTTTTGACTAATGAAACCCTACTATATTAACTCAATGAATACGTTAGAATTCATAACAGCAATGCAGAAGTGTTTGTTACAAATGCACAAGTTAAATAATGTTGCTATTTTCTAGAAAAGTAAACTGGAAAGATCCTTTATCTGTACAAATGCTAATCTCAGATGTAAATTTCTAAAATAGCTTTCTCTAAAAATTATCATCTTGAATAAATATTGAAATAGATATGAGTATTGTATTACTTATTTTTTAAAAGAATTATTTATAGTTTGAAAACTATACAAACCACTGAGATAAGTTTAGGATTGTTTAAAACATAATAATAGAAGGAGGCTTTAGCAGTCAGCCTGGTTAACCAGTCTTTAGAAAATGGGGATTAGACTCTTTTTAATCTAATCCACATGTCACTTCTTTGTCAGATGTGTTCCCCTCCTGTCTTGCAAGTCAGATGTAGGTGAGCTGGAGATCCCAAAATCAGCTTGTATACCCCTTCCTGATTAAACAGAAAATACTTCAAAGTGCTTCCAGTACTGCAGTTTTTACCATAGCATGACATTTGGTTGTCATTCAGGGAACAACCACAACCACTGTCTTGAAGATATGGAACTATCCTCATTTTCTATTCAAAGGACTTCTCCAAGCTTGTATTTGAATAACTTTTGTGCTGAAAGAGAGAGCTTAAGCAAATCTGTAACGATGGCGATGAATGTATATTTTATTTAAAAGGGTTGTGTTTCCATTTGTGTTTCTAGTAAAGTAAAAGTGGTGTGAAGTGGTCTGTGCCTGTTAATGTCTGTAAATATATGCTCTTGGATTAATTCATATGCAGTGTGTTCTTGGATGAGGTTTTAATAAACCTTGGCAGGGCTTGGTATTTTAAATGTCTGTCTGCCTGCCTGTCTGTCTATCTGTCTGTTCGTGACATTTGTACCCCAGTCATCTAGTCCCTAGGCATTATTTTGGGTGGCTAACAAGCACTTTTAAAAAACTATCCATCCTGGGCATAAAGACATTAAAAATGTGTCCTAGACCAAAACAGTAATAACCCAAAGTATCACATAAACCTGGGTGACTAATCAAAATCAGTATCTAATTCATAGGTCTACAAGGTTGCCAGAGGGATAAGATGTTTCTGGAGGCTTCTTCAAACAATATTGTTTTTACCCATTTACTAACGGTCAGAAGGAAGGGAGCCTGTCACATATCTTTGGGTAACGTACCCCCATAGCATTTAAGGCCACCAGTAAGGCCCAGTTCCTAATGATAGTTTTCTGGGCTTCTGTAGGGGTGGCCACCTGCAGATAAAAAACCTGGCTGGCCCAGGTTGTAATACAGTTCAGGTGTTTATATAAAAAGGGAGATTTCAGAATAGCTGTTTTTTTTTAAATTGTCACTTTTAAGCTTTCCAAATACATGTTTCCCCGCACAAAGTACCAAAGAACTAGTAATCATAATTGTTGCATAAATAAATAAAACTCTAGGTTATTATTTATACTTTATTCACCTGAACAGCTAACATGATTTTTAAACGGTGTTTTCTCCAAAAGTAAGAATAAAAGTAAGAATAAAATTGTGTGCCCTCAAATCAATTTTAATTTATGGCAACACTTTCCAGGATTATTTAGGTTTAGAATACTCATATGTGGTTTACTATTCCCTTCTTCTAAGGGCACCTAAGTACTGTGCAGCTTGCCCAAGGCTATGAATCCTGGTACAGTGGGGAATTCAGTTTTCGATCTCTGTTTTTTGTATATGTCAAGAATAATAGGAAAAATGAAATACCATTTTCTGATACTATGACAGAATCCCATTTGATGCTGCCAACTTCCTTCCATGAGCCATGTGATGACATTTTATATAGTATTCTTAACAGAGACTCATAGCTGCATATTGGGTTTTCTTAGCAAGACCGAGTTCCTAAAAGCAGGGCTACAGTTTTGTTTTAGTTTGATTGTATTAAACATTTTAATATTGTTTGTTTTAATATTGTAAGCCACCTAGAGTTTTCTTGAGAGGGATGAATGAATGAATCCATCCCTTCTAAAATGGACTAATTATTAGTTTGCAACCTACATTTATATCTTAGATGAGCAAGCTCCAATTTTCTAATTGAAGTGGCCCAGCTGGAAGAATGAAAATGGGCAAGGTAACTCCCAATTTCAAAGCTCAAGCAGTTGGCAACTCTTCCTGCGATGTACAGAACATCACATTGCCTCATTCTGTTTCTGTACTGCAACCAGTAGCACCCGAGGCCTCATGCCAGACCCTGGAATGCTGCTCTTATGTGCGGTCACATTGCCTCCAGCTTACCCGGATCTAGTGAATGAGTTACCTGCAAAGGTCCAGTCCTCAACAGCCCTGTTGAGCTCTTAACTGGAGTTCTTCTGCAGCTATGATTTTTGTCTTTGTGTTTAGATTGCAGTCCTGCTTTGGCATTTTTTTTTCACTTTCCATAAAGGTCATTTCAAGTCACAGCTGCTTTCTGCCAGGAACATGGTGTCATCTGCATATCTTAAGTTACTGATGTTTCGTTCATCAGTTTTCACTCCCATCATCTGAGTTTGATCCATCTTTCCATCTGTTCTGCATACAGATTCAACAAGTAAAGAGATAAAATGTGCCTTTGTCTAAGACATTTGCCTATAAAAATCATTCTGTCTCTGTATATTCTGTCATAACGGTAGCATTTTGTACACAATGCAGGTTGCATATCAGGACACCCGTTTATTTCAGAACAGTCCAGAACAATCCATAGCTTCTCATGATCCTCACAGTCAAAGGCTTTGCTGTAATTTGTAAAGTGCAGACTTATCTGAAAATTTTTGGTCCTCTTCAGTAAGCCAATGGATATTTTCATTATGATTATGAGTGCCCCATCTTTTTCAGAATCCCCTTGAATGTCAGGGATCTCTTGCTCTGTGTAAGCTAAAACCCTTTTTTGCAACACCTTTAAGCATCACTTTGCTTGTGTGGGAAATGAAAGCAACGATTCTATTGTTCTTGCACTCTTTGGCATCTCCTTTCTTGGGGATTGGTAAATACTATACATGGAACATTTCCAGTTTGTGGGGCATTGTTTTGTTCTCCATATTTGTTGACATATTCTTGTTATTCTCCTTGGGAAAGGACCTTGGGTCCCTTTCCAATGAGAAAGGCGGGGTAAAATACTCTAAAACAAATAATAAAATAAATATTAGGATTATGACAGATTCAGTCTCAGTAGACTGAAACAATTCTATCAGTACTTCATCTCCCTTGGTGATTCATTTTTTCCAAGTGCTTTCTTAGCAGCTTTTATTTCACTTTCTAGAAAATAGGATTCCTCTTCATAGGAATGGGTCACTTTAAATGAGTAATGATAAGTAACGGTGTTTATTTTCACTAGAATAGGAAAACCATTGCATTCCTTTACCTGAGGAATGAATGTGGAAAGTAACATTACTACCTGCAACATGTTGTGTTCAAGATCTGGACCATTACAGCTGCTTACATGACAAAGATTACTTTGCACAGGTTGATGGACAATGTGCATGCACCCCTGTTTGTTCTTCCTAATATCTCAGTGGTTTTTCAGAACAATCTAACCTACAGTAAAATCTAATCTAGTTCTAGAGCCAATCGTGCATTTTCAGTGGATTCTATATTCCTACTTATACGGTATATCACAGAAGTGAGTACACCCCCTCACATTTTGTAAATATTTTAGTATATTTTTTCATGTGACATCATTGAAGAAATGACCCTGGGCTACAATGTAAAGCAGTGTGTATACAGCTTGTATGCTGCCCCTCAAAATAACGCCACACACAGCCACTAATGTCTAAACCACTGGCAACAAAGGTGAGTACACCCCTAAGTGACAATGTCCAAATTGGCCCCAAGTAGCCGTTTCCCCTCCCTGGTGTCATGAGACCCGTTAGTGTCATAAGGTTTCAGGTGTGAAGGGGGAGCAAGTGTTACCACTCTCTCACACACATTTGGTGTTACTGCTCTCAGTCTCTCATACTGGTCACTGGAAGTTCCACATGGCACCTCATGGGAATGAACTATCTGAAGATCTGAAAAATGAAATTGTTGCTCTGCATAAAGGTTGGCCTAGGCTATAAGCAGGTTGCCAAGACCCTGAAACTGAGCTGTAGCATGGTGATCAAGAAAGACCATATAGCAGTTTAACAGGACAGGTTCCACTCAGAACAGGCCTCACCATGATCGACCAAAGACTTTGAGTGCCTGTGCTCAGCGTCATATCAGAGAATGGCTTTGGGAAACAGATGTATAAGTGCCACCAGCATTGCTGCAGAGGTTGAAGGGGTGTGTGTGTGTCAGCCTGTCAGTGCTCAGACCATAATGCCACACACTGCATCAAATTGGTCTGCAGGGCTGTCTTCCCAGAAGGAAGTGTCTTCTGAAGATGATGCACAAGGAAGCCCACATACTGTTTGCTGCAGACAAGCAGACTAAGGACATGGATTTCCAGAACCATGTCCTGTGGCCCAATGAGACCAAGGTAGACTTATTTGGTTCAGATGGTGTCAAGCGTGTGTAGTGGCAACCAAGTGAGGAGTATGAAGACAAGTGTGTCGTGCCTACAGTCAAGCATGATGGTGGGAGTGTCGTGGTCTAGGGCTGCATGAGTGCTGCCGGCACTGGGGAGCTACAGTTCATTGAGGGGATCATGAATGCCAACATGTACGGTGACATACTGAAGCAGAGCATGATCCCCTCCCTTCAGAGACTGGGCCACAGGGCAGTATTCAAACATGATAAGGACCCCAAACACACATCTAAAATGACCACTGCCTTGCTATGGAAGTTGAGGGTGAAGGTGATGGACTGGCCAAGCATGTCTTCAGACCTAAACCCTATTGAGCATATGTGGGGCAACCTGAAATGGAAGGTGGAGGTGCACAAGATCTCTAACATCCACCAGCTCTGTGATGTCATGGAAGAGTGGAAGAGGACTCCAGTGGCAACCTACGAAGCTCTGGTGGACTCTTATGCCCAAGAGGGTTAATTAAGGCAGTGCTGGAAAATGATGGTGGCCACCCAAAATATTGACACTTTGTGTCCAATTAGGACATTTTCACTTAGGGGTGTATTGACTTTTGTTGCCAGCAGTTTAGACATTAATGGCTATGTTTTGCATTATTTTGAGGGAACAGCACATTTATACTGTTATACAAGTTGTATACTCACTGCTTTACATTATAGCCAAGTGTCATTTCTTCAGTGTAGTCACATGAAAAGATATACTAAAATATTCACAAAATAATTTTATGCTGACCAGGATGGATGTGCTGCCTTCTGCACTTCTCCACGGTAGGCTCAAGGGAATTCCATGCCAAGAGAGATTTTGTCCATGTGTAAATGAGTCCCCTAAATTTCTTCAGCATGTGCTTCTGTTTTGTTCATTTTTTAACAAATTAGGTATAACCTAATTTGTCCATTGCGGAATAAGCTGCAAGGCCACCCTTCCAGATCGTTAGTACAATACTGTCTAATAGACCAGAACTCATATGTTACAGCACAGGTAACAAAGTTTTCTCGATGTCATGCACAAGGGGGCAGAGATCATTTTGACTATCCATTCCCCTGAGGCTCCTATTTATTAGTAGTCTTCATTGTTTTTTCTCCTTGCTTTTATTGTACATTTGTATACATGGGTTATATGACCACAGTAAACTTAATTTGAATTTGAAATGTGAGGTGGTGTACTCACTTCTGTATGTGTGGTTTTTCTTATACTTTTTCAGTGACTAAGGTCTAGTGTACATTACACAGAGCTATACATTTCATACATACATTTATACAGACTATGAATTTTCAGTCATGCACCATGTTGATTGATGTGCATGGTTTCATATACATTTCCCTTTTTCCAAACTACATTTCAGGCCTCAGAAATGAACACATTTCTACGACAAGATGCGCTCAGTTATTTTTCTGTGGTAGGTAATGCAAAGTGACTATTTCCATAATTCATCACCAGCCCAGGCAGGCATTTCTGCACCCCTATTTGGCCCCACTCACCCAAACAGCTGGGTTAGATGTGTAGCTTTCTACCCCTGTCTGCCTTCTCTAAAGGCTACTGCCAGTTTCCATAAACACATTCCACATTACATTCATATTATGTGACGATTTTGGAATCAACTTGACTGCACAGAATTATTATTTTTAATTCCAAGGCGGTAATTGGTATGATATGTATGTTTCACACACATTCAAGATCACAGTAGTGGATACAAACCATTTAGTATTCTTTTTCTGCCATGTCAGAAGGTTAATGGGTGAATTGTTCTTGTCTGTTGTATACACTCTGTGTATTCAAAAGCATCTATCCACCTTACTTCTGGATTCCATGACCAAACACGGACATTTTCATAAATTGCCTTATCTTGAAAGAATCTGTAATTGTGGGGCTCCTGCTATTGAGGCTAATGCACCTATTTTATTTGCTTGCGTGTTATATTCGGTTGCCAGGCAAAGCTAACTATCTGCCCTGTTGGGTAAAACAGCCCACTGGAATCTGGATCATAGACTTTCATATCTGCTCCAGAGTCCTATAAGCTCCAGAGTTCTAATGCTAAACATAGCTAAATTTATATCTAAGGTGGTGGGCATAAGATCCCACTACATTGAACAAATAGGAGTTTCCTGCAGGGGTGATTCACTTAACTAAAATACTGTACATATTTATGATGATTCTAAATTTTAGCATTTGTATTGTATTTTATCTGTTCCATTGTGCATGTATGTGGTTTTGTATGTATTTTGATATGGTCGAAAATGGCTAATCAGTAAAATGAACTTGAACTATCTTGATGGCTGGGTCAGACTCCTGAGCTGACGGTCACCAAATTTCAACCAAGTACTTATGCTCAGGAGTATCCCTGTTTTTCAACTCTGAAATGCTGGAAGGTGTGGTTTAAAATCAAATACCACTTATTAACAAAACTATTCATTGATTTACTGGTATTTACAATATTCTTATCCCACCTTTCTCCTAAAAAGGACCCAAGACAACTTCACATCATTGACAGGAAACAATATTAAAATAATATTTAACATTGATTTCTCCCATTCTCAAGTTATTTTAAAAATAAATGCATGCTACCTATTTATTTTTCAGTACCAATAATTATTTTTCTATAACATGCATTAAGAAATCACCTCTTTTCTTGGAGAAAGAAGTTTGAGGTTTTTAACTCCGCTGAAATGAAAAACTTTTCCAAGCCTTGATCATTTTCATGACCCTTTCTTATACATTTCCTGAGTTGTGTTGTGTTTTCTGAGAGAGGGCCATTTTCGAAATATACACACTCTTAACTCAGGTTACATTGCTTTCCGCTTTCCCTTTCTCGTTTTCCTGTTTCAGCAGAGCAAACACAAAACAAAATGAGCACCATTCCCTTTTCTGACAAGCTCAGCTTAGCTCAGTTCAAGCCCCTTGTGATTTCATGCTACCCATGCCCCATATCGGGAGTGAATTCCTTTCCAAGTGGCCTCACCCACACGTGGCCCTGAAGCATTCAATAGCTGTCTTCTCCCAAGATCCCAGCATATAGGCCATACTCAGAAGAGGAGGTCTCGTTTTGCAGGATAAACAGTGGGGTGCTGAATGTTTCGGCTGAATTTGACATCCAGCCATGTTGTAGCCGTTGGCATGGGTTCTGTATGTCAGCAGCTACATACTAAGGTAGCATGGTATGGAATAAAGACTCACAGAGGATCTGTTAGAGCTGTTCCATGCACCCCTTCTGTTATTAGATCAGACACAGTTGTGCCCTATACAAACTGTCTCAAATATTTCTTCTTGAGAGAATTGAATTGAAAATCTGGGGCATGCAACTTGGACCTAAATTGTACCTTTCATCAAATAGTGACCAGCTGTAGATTGCTTCATTTTGGAGGTTCTCATCCAGATTGAAACTACTGCACACAGTTTGTGTGTGTGTGTGTTGTGTCGTTACAGTCGTGTCCGACCCTTCGTGACTCCACGTCCATGGAGTTTTCTTGACAGAAATACTGGAGTGGTTTGCCAGTTCCTACTCCAGGCACCTACAGCACCTGGTATTCCCTGGTGGTCACCCATCCAAGTACTAACCAGGGCCGACCCTGCTTAGCTTCCGAAATCGGGTGAGATTGGATGTGCTTAGGGCATCTAGGCAGCAATGCACACAGTTTATGGATATTTAAACATGCCTCCTTGGCTGTTTCCCACCTAAATTCAAGCCCTTTTCTTGGGAGCTGGGGGGCCATCCATTGACACCAGTGCAGGTCAGGAAGAGGAGTTTAGCCACCCTTGGGGAAGTAGAGGTAAAGCAGTTGTGAATGAGAGGCATAAACCACCTCAACCTTCTTGCCATGGTGGGTCTAAAAAAAGATGCTTAGCTACATGGTACATTTTAATACAGCACAGCCCTATGTTGTTTTTAAAAGAGTGCTTTCTCATTAAGGCTGTGCAACTGTTTTAGCATTGTAGTGCACTGTACTTTGGCCGTACAATTTCAAAAAGCAATGAATCAGCTTCATGAGTATTTGAATGAAATGTTAAGCTACGGATTAGTGTTGCATGCCAAGGCCGGTGGCTTGCTTTCTGTTCCTTCTCTCCCCCAACACCTTATATATAGCTGCAAAGATGGGACCAAAAGGTTCAACTTCTACTTGGGGGGGATTAGAGGAACAAAATGCTGAAAACATAGGTTGGAATAAGACCAGTAGAAAAAGCATAATAAAAAGGGAAAATAGAAAACAAAATTCAAGAAACAGTGGAAAGAGTTATGCTCAAATAAAAGTCATATTTATTAATAATGCAGACTGTTTTTGTCATGGTATTCAATTTAAGATGTCTCTCCTTGCATCTGTGTGAAAAGAAGGTGATTTGTGAACAATTATCCTGGTTGCAATTTGCATAAAAGGCTTCCAGAACTTTGAAGCATTGTAAGAACTACCATTATATACCTTGTGTGTGTGTGTTGCGTCGTTATAGTCGTGACCGACTCTTCGTGACCCCATGTCCATGGAGTTTTCTTGGCAGGAATACTAGAGTGGTTATATCTCGGCAAACGGTAGTTTCCACGGAGTTTATATACCAAAGCCTGAATATCTCCCTCTTCTATATTGGGTATTACTCACCTTTATTTTTGAATTTCCCTTTCTTTTCTAGTTTATAAGTCAAACATTTTCCACCTTTAGTTAATGATAATAACTAATGATAATAAATGGTCATTTAATTCTGGATTGCTTGAACAGTTCCTGAATTCATGC
Source organism: Phrynocephalus forsythii (assembly GCA_029282475.1). Classification (NCBI taxonomy): domain Eukaryota; kingdom Metazoa; phylum Chordata; class Lepidosauria; order Squamata; family Agamidae; genus Phrynocephalus; species Phrynocephalus forsythii. The sequence goes on along the minus strand of JAPFRF010000004.1, from coordinate 6,747,096 downwards.
TCATTGGAAAAAACGTGGACTTTTTCCCTTTCCAATTTCCAAGTGCAAGGGGAGGGGCATAGATGCCAGGTTCACGGATGTGGGATCTTACATTATAATTGGCAATATAGTAGGACCCCCATATCCACTGATTCATTAACCACTGATTCAGTTATCCACTGTTGGCAGAAGAAAAAATCAAATAAATAATTCAGCAGCTGCAAAGCAAGCTACTGTCACAAAACAGCAGTTTGTGGGAGTTGGCATTCTCTCTTATCCACAGTTTTGGTTATCCACTGGAAGGCCTAGAACCAATCCCCAGCAGATACCGGGGTGCTACTGTACTGTATATCTAAAAAACCACATGATAAGAATCCTATTGAGATTTTATTCAAGAAAGTGAAGTCACATGAATGGTAGTGGCAAATTCCTGTAACTGAATGTAACTAAGCAGGTGATTGACATCTGTTTAACTACAGTTTGCTACTAGACATGGGCACAACTCGGCAAAATTGTCGTTTCCGTTTTCGGGTATCGTTTCCGTTACGTAACGGAAACGGTAACGATAATTAAGCCGTCAGAGCTCGAATTCGAACCGAAAAAAGAAAAATTTGGTCGGGTTTTTTGTTTCCGTTTGTGGCATCGCGGCGATTGTGCAGTGCGAAGCACAGAAAAAGTTTTTAAAAGTTTTTTTTAAAAAACCCCGACTCCCAGCCAAAAAAGCAGGCGAAAATATGCCTGCCTGAGGCTTTGCCACCTACCAGAGGGGTGGTTTCTGGGGGATCCCCGGCCTCCCCCCCATCCCCTATCCTGGGCTGCTTGCACCAGGCTGGAGGGGGGGGTCATCCTCGTTGTCTCGCCATGCCATGCGGTGGGGGGGATCCAAAATGGCGACCACAATTTTTCTTTTGAAATCGTGGTCAAAAAACACACCAAATCACCACAGAAACATGTGAAATTTATTTATTTTAAATGCCTGAATTTTAATAGTAGCAGCAGTGGGTTTTTAATAGCAATAAAACATCGTATTGATTTTATTTTATTTTATTTTATTTTTATTTTTTTATTTTTTTAGACCTCCCCATTTGGGCTGGGCATAGGATGGGACCATCCAATTTTTTTGAACCATTCCACCAATGGCATCGCCAGGTTTTTGACTGACACTTCTGGATGTCTCGGAGGGCATAAAAAGCCAAGGCACCTTCCAGAAATCGCAGTCGGGTATATGTATGTGGTTGAGGGAGGAGGGCTGGCTGCTGGTGCTGGTGTGATCCGATCGAGATTGAGGAGGGAGGCTGCAGGCTTTAGGATTTAAGTTAGGCAGGGAGGGAGGGAATTGAATTTAGAAAATAATTTCTTTGATTCCCTGCAGCTTTGTCTGCTGAAGGGAATAGCAGTTTATTCTTTATTTCTTCTCTGGCAGTTTGTGAGGATTTTTTTCTGATATTGGATAAAGGGGGAGGTTCGACTGGGAGTGGAAGGTGTGGGTTTATTTTAAAAATATATTATATACTACCATTTATTTTCTATTTTCCCAACTTCAATTTTCTTGCACACGCACACATTTGGGGTGCAAGCCAAGAACAGAACCTCTATCCTAAGTGATATCCTAACTGCCCACTCACCCGTCCGCCCATGCCGCCCCCGCCCACTCGCCCGCCCCCCACCCTGCCCGCCGCCTAGGGCGCAAAAACACCTAGCGCCGGCCCTGATTGCGGGACGCCCCTATGCTCTGGGAAGTCAAATCACGCTAAATCGCGGTGGAAACGACAAATGAAATGACAAATTTTTGAAAAATTTCGCGACAAACGGAAACGACCCGAAACGGACCCGTTCCGATAAACGAAAACTAGAAACGTCATTTTTTCTGGTTGTGCCCATGTCTATTTGCTACTATAATTTACACAATTTCACTTAATCCAGAGTAAAACCACATTAGGTTTCTGCCCATTATCCAACAAAAGTATTGTACATTTTGTTTCCCTGGGTAAGGTTTTAAACTGAAGATTGTTTTCTTCACATGCATTTGCATTTTTTTTTAAAAAATGTGGTTTTTATTCATGTGAAGCCTTTCCATTTCTACTTTATTTAGCAAATCTGCTATAAATACCCTAATGCAGTTTGCAAACCTCCTTTGTGGTTTAACTGAACTTGACATGGGCCAAATACAGACAAACCATTTAATTGCAGCAGATGTTAAGTGCATGTTGATTCTTTTTTTTAGATAAAGGTTACCTATAAAAGCAGCTCATAGTAACCAAACTTTCAATACATTGTAGATAGATGAAAATGAAAGAGAGGCCTAGGCCATTAGGCTTTAAGGTTGAACAAACAAAGCACCCAAGCGAAAGAAAATTCAAAAACAAGGGGTGAGTGATACCTAATATAGAGGAAGGAGATCCGTTTAATGATGCTTAATCAAAACTTCAGAAACTAGTGTTTCATGTTCAAGTTGGATGAGAATGAATGAATGAATGAATTTATTAATTTAAAAAATAATGAAAATAATGAGTTTTATATAATCATTTGTCTTTGAAAGGGAAGTTGCAGACTGATTTGCTTGCTTTTGATTAGATGTAAATGTACAGAATCTGCCAAATTGTTACTCTCAAGTTATGGGGTCCTTTTGCCAGCAAATGAGGACTCCCACACAGGATTCTACCCCCCCCAAAAAAAGCCTACTTCTGTGGAAAGCTAGCCTATGCTTTTAGAAGCCCTTCTGCTAACTTATCTTGTTTCCCCCATGGCAGACAATGCTTACGGCACGAAGAGGTTGGAAGGAGGACGAGCCATTTTTGTACCTTTGTTTGGGAATGGCAGTGGAAACAAGTTTGGGCTGATAGTGCTGAGTCCTTTGAGCACTAGAAGAAACCGGAATGCCTTGTCTCTCACTTGGACAACTGGCAGGGATGGTGAATGGGTAGGGGGAGTTTGGACATTACTTTTAACATCACAATTGCAGTTAATATGTAGCTGCTAACCAGTTTCTGGTTGAGGGGAGGATATGATAGCTATGTTTAAATATTTGAAAGGATGTCATATTGAAGAGGGAGCAGGTTTGTTTTCCATGGCTTCAGAGACTAGGACTTGGGGCAATGGTTTCAAACTACAGGAAAAGAGATTCCATTTGAACATTAGGAAGAACTTCATGACAGTTAGAGCTGTTTGGCAGTGGAATATGCTGCCCCAAAGGGTGGTGGAGTCTCCTTCCTTGGAGGTTTTTAAGCAGAGGCTGGATGGCCATCTGTCGAAAATATTGTGATGGGGTTCCTGCATGGCAGGGGGTTGGACTGGATGGCCCTTGAGGTCTCTTCCAACTCTATGATTCTATGATTTATAATAATCATGTGCATCAAGTCAATGTTGACCTATGGCAACCCTTTTCAATGTTTTCCAGGTAGAGAACATTTGGAATATTCTGGGGTTGTCCTGGGACTATATAGCTTTCCCCAAGCTACATAAGCAAGCTGTTTTCATAGGAGGCTTAATGGAGGGATCCAACCCCCAACCTATAACAATGCCTAAACTACTGAGCCAGCATGAAGGGCTCTGTTTGCTTTTAAAAAATAGTTTACAAAGCCACAGGTATACCACCTGTGCCCATTGCAACATTTCCTGAAAGTCAGATTCAAAAATGAACTTTTTAAAAACAAATTAAATACAGGGTTGGCAATGTTAGCTTGTAAAGGGGCCATTTCACTACCCTGGAATCTTCCAGGGTCTGCATGCCCCCCCCCCGCCATCCCACCCAAAGATGTAAGGGGAAAGCAAAAACACACTTCGGATTTGAAAAATTGTGTGGCTGCAAAAAGGTTATGTGATCAGTTTTGAACGGTGACTGCTGTTCCTGAGGTTTGCAGGAGGAGATCCTTTGTGCTTGGTTCTGCTTGGTTTGGCTCAGGAGAAAGAACACCTTGGGGATGTGGCATAACAAGGCCAGGGGCTGCAGGCTGAGAGCAGTACTGTCTAATACTAGGGGATACAAGTTCCAGAGTGGCCCCTTAGAATGATATTATGTGAACATAGATGTCAGTGATCAGGCTATAGCTAGAATGGGGTGCAGCTGACGTACCAAGTACAGCTGGTAAAAGATGCTTTGGTCAGAGGCAGCTGCAGACCAGCTGTTGAGATAAGGAGCTTGATCCTTCAAAAGCACTGTGGCTCCATCTGGATCAGTAGATTTCCTTTCCCCTCCCTCCACCACAGTAGTAACACCTCTACATTGACTCAACTGAGCTTCAATTTATTTGTTCCAGACTAGTCCATTATTGATCTATGTCATCATTGGAGTCTTTGCGGAAGTTCCCGGTGGAGCTTTTCCATCTTGTTTTTCGGCTGGGAATCCAATCCACGTCCCCACATGAGGAGGATTTGTCCAGTACTTACGAGGACCTGTAAGAGGGCCCAGCTTGAGTGCTTCTTCCCCTTTCTTACTTGGGGAAAGGAGGCCAAATGAACTCTGTGCAGCGAGAATCATTGCTTGCTCCGGCACGAGTCATCCCCATGCATCAGAAAGACTGGAGTTTTGAAAGAACCGCTGCCCACAATTCTCTCTTCATCCACTCCGATCAATCAGTTGGGGACTGTACAGTCTGCTAAGTAAGACTGTTCACTGAGATTACATTGTGTCAGATTGTTACTGAGGTCCTTAAATTGGAGAAATCCTTTACATTAGAAAATTGTTTTAGAAGAAACTTCAGGGCAACCAGAAGTATGAGGTTTTTATGTTCATTTCTCTCACCTGGTACAGGCCAGCAAAGTATCCATCACATGGTCTGCTGCAGCTCCATGTGGGACCTTCAGATGATGTTACTGTACTTGTTTTCAGTTAAAGGGTTACATCATGATGACAACAGTTTGGAATTCCATGGGGGACTTCCTTCACAGAAGTGGAATTGTTTCCATTCTTTATATCTCTTGATTTGGTTAAAAACTGTAAATAAAGATTCATTCATTCATTCTTTATATCTCTCCACTATGCCTTTTGTATGCATATGGAGGCATTAGATTATTAAAGTAAATGATCCCTTCACAATATTTATAATTGTCTTGAATTTTTACCATCAATGATCAGTTTATTCCAATTACCCTGTTGTCCTCTTAAATACCCAAAGTCATACTCAGAGTAGGACTTAAAATAGCAAATGAGGAATCTTTCGTTATAGCTTTCGGAGAGTTACTTTCAGAACCATGTTTAAAAACACATATAAAAACAGGTTGAGTTTTATTCTGCACACCTGTTCTGTGGTCCCTTTGTGGTTTTTCCCCTAATTATGGCCAACAACAAAAATTATGTTAGCATACAGTTCCTTTTTGAGGAAAAAAATGCAAATACTCTTTATTTTTCAGGTTATTTTTAGTCATTTCCTCTTTACTTGAAGCATGGTTGACTACAGATTAGTATAAAGATAATTAAAGGAAGCTGTGTATCATTTAGAATTATAGTAAAATAAAAAAAACCCGCTTGAATGTGTTTAGCATATTGATAGCAAATACAACTATTAATCTGTCAAGTTTGAAGGCATCGTAGGAGTGTTTGGTGTATAAATACTGTATGTGTATATGAAGGTTAACAAGTTGGCAAGATTGTGTATTATATGTCCATTATAATTTTGCTGGTGCTGTCATATATAAAAGCATGCAGGCTGCTCCGAGAAGCATTCTGATAAAAACGCACCTGGGATCTCTTCAGCGCTTCCAGTCCCAATCAGCAGCAAAGCTCTTGCTTGTTTCCCATCCTTTTAGTTATAGGGTTTCTTTGTGAGGCCAGGCCATTTGTCCACCATTGTCTGAGGTCCAAACATTGCCCAAATACCCTGTCACTGATCCAGAGTGTTGTGAATGGCAATCCCTTCCTGACAATCAGCGGAGGTGCCTCAAAATATTCCTGAGAGGATTATTTAACCTTTCAATTTAGGGGCCACAAAGCCTCACTGATTAATGAACTTTCTGATGGCTGCTGATAAGCGGATCTGTTTCTTTATTTCCCCCGAAAAGTGATTCCTCCTCCTTCCCCATATTACTATAATCTTAAACATAAAATGTGGCAAATAGATTTTTAAAAAAAAAAGAAAGAAAGAACACCCTACCAGCACTGGAGAGTTTATCTGGTTGGCAAACTGAAGGGGCTAAATTAAAATTGGTAATGAAAGCAGTGGCTGAGCCCTGTGCGTGGTTTTTTAAATGTGCTCTGTATTTTGAAGAGACTTTATTCTCCAGCTTGCTTGGTAATGACTCTGCTTTTGGTGCACAGTCTGGGGTTGGCTTCTGTTATCCCTCCCCCACCACCAAAAAAATGAGTTGTGTTATCTGGATGACTGCAGACACATATGCATTCCCCTTTCTTACTGCATGGGCAGACAAGGTCGATAGCATTACAAGGTATTTGTGGCAGTGCTTGTTTCAGTTTTCAGAGCTGCCAGTTTCCAGCCAGATTTGAATTACAAAAGAAGAAGCTGGCATGAAAATTGAAAGGGTTTATCGGCTAGTCTGAAGCCTCATAGCACATTGCTTATTTATGCAGTCCATTTGCACTAGGAGATATATATATATATATATATATATATATATATATATATATGCATGTTAGGGTGGATTCGGGTTTCTTCCCGTGTATCTGGTTGTTTTGGCGATTTCGATTTCGATTTCGATAGCCTGAAGATGACGATATAAAACAACCAGATTTCTATAAGGATCCATAACATGCATATATATAAAATCTATATATATATATATATATATATATATATATATATATATATATATATATATTTCTACACGGGAAGAAACCCGATATAACATATATATATATATATATATATATATATATATATATAAATAAGGTCATAAAGACCCCAATATGTTTTAGATATTATATGTTTTATAATATCTTTCCAGGAAACGTTTTCACTTAATGTTGCACATTACTTAGAGGAGCATTTATGTTACTGTATGTGTTTATGTCACTGTACAGGTAGTCTCTGGGGATTAAGCAGGAAGCCGCTGCTAAGTTACTGCTAAGTTACTTTAAAATTAAAATAGAGGAGAAAGAGGTGGCAGCTTGAGAGCACCGTAAGAAATGGCTGGAGTTTAATGCACCGTACAACTTAAGTAATGCTTTACATTTCATGCAAAATTAGCTATGGACCAGTGGCACAACCAAAGGGTGAAGTTCGGAGGCCTTGAAAGCCATGAAGATTTGGGAGCATTTAGGAGGTGTCTCTGCTTTTCCCAGGCTAGCGGTTTCTTCTACAGAAGAGTGCTTCCTCCGCCCACTTACTGTATATTGTGTTTTTTCATGTTATCAGTGTTTTAGAAGTCTCTGTAAGAGCTTCACAGCATCATGCTTAAGAGTTTATATCTTCTGGGGTTGATATTTTCCCATAGTCAGTAAGTATCTGTACAATTTGCATCTGTTTAAAATTCATTATATAATGCCTACTCTGTAGAAGACTAGTGGGTCATACCACTTGTATTGTGAATTTGAACAACTTACATGGCATTTTTCTCATTATGCTTAGGGTTTAACCCTTAATTTTCCAATAAAAAATTACTCTGGGGTCCATCACACCCTATCATGCCCCACTGTTGCTATCTTTTGAGAAAGCTCTGAGCTTTGAACTCTTTTCTTTGGCCTTTTTTCTGACTATGTTCTTTTGGGTTTTGGCTGCATTTGTGTGTTTTAGATTTTGGTTTTGTCTGGGCCACTTGTTTTGTATTGCTGTCTCTTTTTAAGTTTAGTTTTCCTTTTCGTAAATGTATGAATTTTATTGCATAGAATTTCATCACATGAGCAACTTTGAGAGAATGTCTGTCCGCAAAGGTATTCTGGAAATATTTTAAAGAAATATGTATAGAAATTTGCTTGCCACTTAAACAAAGCATAGCAGACTTCATTTTTTTGCTATTACTCACACTTATTTATTTTTTGATATAATAACCCATTCTTCTGAGGCTTAGTCACAGCCGTATAGAATCATTCTGTACTTGGATCTTCAGATTGAATAAAATTTAAAATAAAACATTTTGGGGAAAACTCTTGGTTTTAATGTATAACAATGTGGTTTATATCAAATATATCAAGCTCCAAGCTTATAAGGTAAGCTAAACTGAAAATGTTGACATTCGCATTTCCTGTATATTAATAATATATGGGTATCATGAATTTTTATAAGGATTTTCATTATGTAGTGTGTATGGCTTAATGATGTAATTGCTTGGTAGGACTTCTTAAAAACCCTGTAAAGGAGTTGTTCTGGTCTGTTGTCTACATAATACATGTTTCAAAAATCTGTCTAATTAAGGAATTACCCAAAAGAGTGAGAGTCTATGGAGCGCATGACATGATTTATATCCACCTCTCCCAAAATGCATAATTACAGCAGTAAATAGTATGAGTTCTCCTTGAGAACGGTTGTGCAGGCCCTCGTGATATCGAGGATTGACTATTACAACACACTCTACGTGGGGTTGCCCTTGAACCTTGTCCGGAGATTGCAGCAGGTGCAAAATGCGGCGGCCAGACTTGTGGTGGGTGCTCGCATATACGATCATATCACCCCAGTTCTGGCTCACCTGCATTGGCTGCCCGTTGCCCTCCGGATAAGGTTCAAGGTCTTGGTTTTGGTTTTCAAAATCCTCCATGGCTTGGGACCTGAATACCTGGCAGAGCGGATCCCCCAGAGACCAACTGAGGCCAGACCCATTGGATCGTCACGGGCGCGCTCACTCAGGGGGGCCACCCCGAGAGAGGTGCGGAAGTCGGCAATCCGCAACCACTCCTTCTCGGTGGTAGGCCCCTCTTTATGGAATCAACTCCCGAGTGAGCTGCACCTTGCAGAGTCCCTGCCCACCTTCAAAAAGGCACTGAAAACATTGCTTTTCAAGGAGGCATACGGTGACCTCATCTCTATTCCTGTTTAATTTTTCTTTCTTTCTTTTTTCCTCTCTCTTTACCTGCTGCCCCCACTGAGGGTTCATCTCATTGCTAACATTATTTTTATCTTGCCTTCTTTTTCCGCGCTTGCGGTTTTAATTGTTTGTCATGGTTTTTTTTAGCTATTTTATTCTGAACCGCCCTGAGTTCCGGTACGAAAAATGGTAGCGGTATATAAATGTGTCAAATAAATAAATAAATAAATAAACAGTATATAGCAGTGGTGGCGAACCTTCAGCACTCCAGATGTTTTAGACCACAACTCCCACAGTCCTTTGTAATTGGCCATACAGGCTTGGAATTCTGGGGGGAGGGGGTCTAAAACATCCAGAGTACCGAAGGTTTGCCATCACTGGTATATAGTATTGGCTGTACCTAAACTAAGCAATTTAGGCACCTGGCCAGAGGTTGGAAGTTGGATTCCCCACTGTGCCTCTGTAAGAGGGGCTTGACTTGATGATCCCTAGGGTCCCTTCCAGCTCTGCGGTTACTGTTAAGAAATTATCACAACAGCCTGCTGTGGCCTAGACATGTATGTAAAGTAGTGGCAATTCAATGGCAATAATTGACTTTCTCCATCTTCTCTTTCTATAATGTAGCCGCTGTGCCTTGGACACATTGATCATGGCATTGTAGTCCGTGTCAGTGGCAGCCTTAGAGAGCTGCCATTTGAATCTCACGTATTCAAAAAATGCCTGTGGCATTTATGGATAATTTGCATGTATCCTCTGCCCCATCAACATGCATTTGGTTACAGTGGTACCTCATCTTACAAATTTAATCCATTCCGAATTCATGCTCTTAAGTTGAATTATTCTTATGTCGGGGTACCTGTCTTTAAAAAATAAGTTACAAATAAAAAAAAATAAAAATGTAAGTTGAGCAGACCAGATCCAAAATTTGGAAGGCAGCAGTAAAAACGCCAACAGTTTTCTGCTCTTTTAAGTTGAATTGCTCTTAAGTTGAGCTGCTCTTAAGTCGGGGTATCACTGTACTGTCAAATGATGAAGGTGTTTCAGAAATTAAGTCCTGTGTAATAATATGTGGCGTGTAAGTGTGTAAGGGAAGTAGAGTTTTGAACATCACTCTGTTTTCAAGCTGAAATCCTAGATCTCCATGGGTTGGGCAGAAGATTGAAGGGCAACCCTACATCCATTTATATTGTCTTCCCACTGGATGAAAACTGGGATGCCACTGTTCTCTTTACTCCACACGTGTTTGTTTGTTTGTTTAAACAAATGGCATCTAATTTCTGAAGACATCTTGGAGTATTTCAGTAAGCTGTGTCATACCACTAACTATATGAAGAAATGGCTTCATATTCAGGTCAAAGGTGGCACTGTGCCTCCATAGTCATGTCTAACTCAGGGTGGATTAGTATTAAGAGTTGGGCACTTTGTATTTGTATCCCCCCCCCAAACCAGCCTGGCCACATTTCTGGGCTTTGTGAGACATGAGGCTCCGTCTTCCCATTCACTGCTCCAATCCCTGGAGCAGCCTAGCCAGTCCTACCCTACCTCCCCAGTTAGCTGACCACTCATTGGCTGAGCAGGGAAACTCTCCATCCTGCCTCCAGAGCAAAGTGGTCAGCTAGGTGGGGAAGAACCAGCCGGGCTGCTTCTGGGTTGGCTCAGCCTTGCACCCTGCAAAGCTCAGTAAGTGGTCAGGCTGGTTCAGAAGAGGGGGGGGCACTGGACAGGTGCTGCATTGTATTTGAATCCTATGGATACTAATACTGTATAGAAGTGCCCAAATTTAATGCATCATTCTAGTAACACATTTTACACCCTCTAAATGTTATGCCCTGATTCAAAACCCTGGTGATTCCATGCTAAATAGAACTCTCCAATTGACATACTTTCCTTCCAAAAACAATTGTCCCTTTACAGAAGCCAACAGGATCTAATCCTGACCCCCAGCATTTCTCTAGAGCCAAGAGAGCTTCTTCCAGTTGTCAGTTGTGGGCTTGTCTACAGGAAACAGCATTGGAAGCTGTTGAACAAGACTTAACTTTAGACAGAAGCAGATATAAGCAGATGGTTGGACCTGTATGAGGATTCTAACCTCATATCTGACCTTCCATCACTTTTGTCATGGACTCTTGGCAATTCTGAAAAAGCGAGAAGGGATAACTCAGGGTTCACCTGTTATACACTAGTCAGAAGGCCTCTTAGGAGTAAGTACTTTTTATCCCCCCATTATAATTGAGGGAGCTCATTCAGATAGAACTCTTTCTCCTTAAGATGGATAGAGAGATCAGTTGTCCTCCCACCTGGTTTCAAGATGAAAGAAAGCATAAAATTAACAGGTGTAAGAACCATAAAACACTATCACGGATTAAGAGTTCCATTATTAGCAGCAGCATTGTTCCTAAATGTTAAGGAAGACAAGATGGGTACTTGTCCATGTTGCAATATAATATATGTAACCAAAGAATGACGGTTGAATTCCTCCCCAAAAAGAACTATATGTGAAAGTCATCAAAACTTCCTAAAGCACTTGTGAACTATGTCTGTGAAGATTCTCAGTCATCCAGGTGAGTTTATCTAGAACAGGCATGTCCAAACTTCAGCCCTCCAGATGTTTTGGACCACAACTCCCACAGTCCTTTGCCATTGGAAATACAGGCTTGGAATTCTGGGAGTTGTGGTCCAAAACATCAGGAGGGCCAAAGTTTGGACGTGCCTGATCTAGAAGTTGAGTCATGGCAATTGGACTTCTTTTCTTGAGAGACTGAAACATTTCAGCTATTCATCCAAACAGCTTCATCAGTCTGAGGAAAGCTAGTTGTGAGTCCTCCATTTTATAGTTCACTTTGACCTCATGTCACCCTGGATTGAAATAGGCTAATAAGATGAACAATGGCCTGAGTAGTCTCTTTAGGTGAACATTAGTCTCACTAGGCTCATTAGGTAACCTTCCCAACCCCCATAAAGTATGAGTCGTTAGCCATGGCGTTGTTGGTGCAGGTGTTATTGATTTGTCTGGAGATTGTTGAAATGGCCGCTTGATTAGTAGCAGGCAGATTGTGCCTGAGCCCCCACCTGTGTTGAGAGAAGGGTTTCCAATACAGTGGAACATGAATGGCATTAATCCATTCTGGTCCCTTAAGTCAAACATGACTTACCACCTATCTTTCTCTGTCTAATGGGAAAGTGGAAATCCTCATCTTTGAATGAAAGTGCCAGCAATTTAACACAAATTTGTTCTTTGGGGATGTAAATGGTCTCTTCAAAGAGAGTACTGCTGATTCTGGTCCACAAGTTATATGTTGCACTCCTAATGTTTGGCCATCTTCCTTTAAGTTTTACTGATTTTTAACTGTTTAGTTTCTCAACTCTATGCTTACCATTAGAGTCTGCAGCTCTCCTCACTGACTTATTGGAGCCGACATAACCAGCTATGTTGCTCCTTTTTGTGTTTTGGTGTCAGGTCCTTTGGGTGGACGAGTCCCTGCCCTAGTGTGTTTGCAGTTTTGAAGTAAACAGGATGTCAGTGTTTGCAAGTCAAAAATGATGCTTTGTAAGTCAAGGTTCCACTGTACTCACATGAATGGCTTTTCTGAAACCACTCCAGCCATGTCTAATATGTGTAAATGATCTTTGAATGGTTCTTCTCTTTAGGTGGAGGTCTGAGACTCTGGTCTGATCTGTTGTTCTCCTATGTTCAATCTTCCTGTTTAATGGCTGTTTAGGCTCAATGTTCTGCACACTCCTCACTGCATTGGACCGCATATACTATGTTGCTCCTTTTTGTGTTTGGGTGTCAGGTCCTTTGGGTGGACGAGTCCCTGCCCTAGTGTGTTTGCAGTTTTGAAGTAAACAGGATGTGGTGTTTGCCAAAAATCCTTTTAAGCTTTTCTGACCCTCCAGCCATGTAGAGAATGACCAGGTTCTTCTGTGGGCTCTGAGACTTAGGCTGAACACTTTCTTCTTGGTCATGACACTGCTTTGTTGAAGGCCCACTTTGGATATCCACAGGCCTTAAGTGCTGTCTTCAGGTGCCTCTTTTCCTTCTTCTTGGCTTCTCTGGAGGTGGGGATGCTCTGTGCTCTGTGGATTTGGGTTAGAGTCAGGACGTACAGGCATTTACAGACCACATAAATGTGGTGGGCCCTAATATTAAGTTCACTAAGAAAGACACCCAAGACAAAAGGCAGACTTTCCTGGATTGTGCAATCATCATCAGTTTACAGGGAACCCACCCACACAGATAAGTACTTACTGTTTGACTCCCACCATCCATTACAACACAAATTAGGAGTCATCAGGACCCAAAAACCACAGAGCAGAGTGGTGGGCAATAGTGTCAAAAGGCTCATTAGGTGGACAATGGCCTAAGGTGGTGAAAGTCCCACATTTAACCTTCCCAACATCCATTAAATATGACTAGTCTGTGTGCTACTTATCAGGCAGTGATTTCAACAATCCCCAGACAAATAAAAATATTTCATACCTCCACCTGTAATTCCATGGCTAACAACTCATACTTTATGGTGTTGGGAAGGTTGTAAATGTGGGCTATTGTCCACCTAATGAGCCTATTCAGGCCATTGTTCATCTTATGAGACTATTTCAGACCAGGGTGACATGAGGTCAAAGTGTACTATAAAATGGAGGACTCTCAACTAGCTTTCCTCAGAATGATGAAGCTGCTTGGATGAGCAGCGAAATGTTTCAATCGCTCAAGAAAAGAAGTCCAATTGCCATGACTCAACTTCCAGATACTTCAAAACTAGAAACACGGGCAAATACCTGCCTGGTTCTTGTGATGGTTTACAGAGATCATTCACTGGATCAAGGTTCCCTCTAAGTTGCACGGCTGCACACACCTCTGGCACCTTCGATGCAGGGATTTTCCACCCCTGTGCACCTGTTGCCACTATTTTACTTCCAGTTGTAATGGAATGCACAGGGGGCAAGGTGCTTGTGCACATCCATATGGCACACAGTGGGGACAAAAATTAGAGGGCACGTTGCAGTGGATCCTGCCTATCCTTGCAGGTGATATGTTCCCAGTGAAGGTGCCCTTATGAAGGCTGTGCCCTGTAGAATCATTTGTTGTGACTTGTTGCAAACAAGTTTCTCTTTAAATTTTTCAAAGCTGGGGGCATCTTTCCCTGCCCTGAATCTTTATTTGGTAGACTAAAAATATTTAAACAAACAAGAAAAAGATAGGTAATGTCCGTTGGAAATTTAGCTGTGTTGCAGCAATTTCTACTCTGCTCTTTCTCTTTAAGAATGTTTGCCTCTGTTTTCAAGCACCATTTCTTTTTCTTGGAATGCAGTTGCAAACACGGCGTACACTCCAAGCATACTTTCTTTGTAGAGTGGAAGGCATCTTTTTGCTACCATGCCATCAAAATACAGTACAGTGGTACCTTGTATAAAGGAATTAATTCTTTCCAAATGAAATTATGTTAAGCAAATTTTCCTTTATACAAATTTCCCTTAGGAATGCATTGAAAACAGAGTGATCCCATTTTTATGTTGTACAGATTTGCCCAATAGGCTATTATGTTAAGCAAATTTCCCCTATCTCTGGAATTTTTTATGTTGTACCAATTTTATTTTATACAAACTGTTTGTTATACAAGGGTCCACTGTACTGCAGCAGCAGTATTACCATCTGTGAGGAGACATAGATTGGCTACCTAAATATCTATTGCAAAATCAACAGTTTCTGTTTGTTTTCTTGCTTGCTTGCTTGCTTGTTTTATAGGCTGCAGTTCTCCTGTTAAGGGGATACAGCCTGCCATCTAACACAGCAGTGTCTACTGAGAAACTGATACATCTCCCATCCCCAGCATTTACAGAGGGCTGTAGATATTGCTCACAAGTGGGCCTTGTTTATAGTCTTGTTCCCAAGTGATAACCACTTGGGAAGATCGAGTTATTTGTTTTTTACCACCATTGTTGCACTTGCACACACCCATTTCTTGCTACTCTTTTTCTCCTTCCATCTTATGTGAACTTGCCAAAAAAAACTTGTGTTGCCAGAAGTGTTCTCTGAGAGGGCAAGATAACGCCCCAGTCCACCCATTGTATTTGTTTTGTTTGCTAATTTTCACTTGGCAGCATGGCTATTTGCTACTTTTCAGGTAAGTTGAAGGATTTCTTTATTCAATTTGTATATGTGGGTGAGAGGGAATCATTCCCTTCCAAAAAGCACCAAGGCAATAATATTCTTAGCAGGGGGTAGCTTTCTCTTCCCCAACACTTTTGGCAGGACATGGGTCTCTCTTTTTTTCTTATGTCGAACAAGATCCATACTTGCAGGAATAGGCATCCCATTCAATTCAACGGAGCAGTTTTTCAGTTCATTTAAACTAGTGTGAAAAGAAAAATGGTGTCCCATATGCCGTCAAAAAATGTTTGGGACACCAGGTGGATGATGTGCTCCCCCTCTTCCTTCAGTTGCTTCTGTTGGCAGTGCTAGTTTTTCTCCCTTGTGCAGTAGCAGAGCAAAATGACTGAATTTACTTGTAGTGAGGAGTGGAGTATGTGTACATTCTCCCTATTTCTCCACTATGTTCTCAGTTGCCCTCTCCCTCTCATTTGTGTGCATTCCTCACCCTGCTGTGCCTCATTCACACACACCCTTTTCCCTCTCTTACCTTTTCTCTTTTCTTGTTTTCAGTATCCATGTGCTCTCGCTCTCCCTGTTCCTGCTCACGTGTTCATGAACAAATGAAGAGAGGGAACCAGCTAAATGTATTAACCCCCTTCTTTTTCTTCTTCTTCTTCTTCTTCTTCTTCTTCTTCTTCTTCTTCTTCTTCTTCTTCTTCTTCTTCTTCTTCTTCTTCTTCTCCTCCTCCTCCTCCTCCTCCTCCTCCTCCTCCTCCTCCTCCTCCTCCATCTTCTTCAATCTCGTTGTTCAGCACAGGACAGTGACAATAAGGATTTATCTATCTCTCTCCTCCTCTTCCTCCAGTCTATGCTGACCTTTCTGATTCCTTCTAAGTCTTCTGTTTTCCTGATTAGCCATCCATTTCTGGAACCATTTTCTGGTATCAAGTTTAGTCTTGGTAGAGCTCTGAGATGGAGAAGAGGAACACTCCATTTCATATTTCAAGAAAGATCTTATGCTGCCAGTGGCAGTACAAGTTTCATCCAAGTGCACTAACTATCCTCTCCCAACATTCAACAACAATGAAAGTTCATGGTCCATCTTTTCTCTCCCCTAATTGGGTTCTGAGTTTGTGCAGTTTTCCCCAAATACCTGCATTTTCTTGTCTATAAGATGCCCCCATGTATAGGACGACCCCCAGTTTTCCAACCCAGAATTACAGTTTCACAACTGTGCAGTTCACTCCTTGCTTGCTGCTGAGCATAAGATAAACCTCAATTTTTGTCTAACAATTTTAGACAAAAAATATAGTCTCATACATGGAAAAATACTGTAATTTGCCTGATAGTGGAGGAATAATGAAGTTGATAGGTCAAGAAGTAGAAGGCCGGGTAGAAATAGAAGATTTGATCAACTCCTCATGCCTTATGTCCCACTTCTCAGCTTTTTCCTGACACATAAGAGGATAATTCAATCAAATATATTCTATGCATAACTGATATATTTTATTATGCCATAGACATTTAAGATTTCCAAAGTTGTCCAGTAGAACAATGCACATTTCTTTTATAAAACAATAAAAATGTTGATGTAGATAAAGCCCAGGTTTTTATCAAGAATTTCAGATGTTCTAATATGATTTAGGCTAGATACGAAAAAGTCTTAACAATAAAGTAGAATGAAATCTGACATGAATTCCCTAATGTCACCAGATATTACCCTGAGATTTAGCAGATCCTAGAGTATTAGTAGGCAGTTTCGAATTTTGGTGTTTTATTCTTCTGTCAAAATCAGATTATCTGGAATTTGTTTTCTGTCTAACATTGATTCATATGACAGTTGGCTTTTAATAGTATTTGCTCAAAGACTCAGATCAAGGCTTTTCCAAAGTATCTGTACTACTGATTTAAATAATGAAAATAGAAGTAGTTTATAGAATCTGGACAGTTTATTGCTGAAGGGGTCACCCATATACTGAACTCGGAATTTAGATTTTTGTAAGGCATAAACTCGAATCAGTTGTTAATTACCCAGTTTTCTATAATATTCGTAGAGTGGAGCACCTCATTTCACCCCTCCCCAGCTCAGCTGTCTCTTCCTCCACATGGAGAGCGAGACATCTGCAGAGGAGAGGTTTCTGCTCACGTACAGGCTCTCCATGCACGCAACAGCCCTCGTTTTTCAGAGTTTTTGCTTGTTTTGGGGGGGGAAGTCTGCATGTCAGTAGGAACCAAACATCTATAGACCCCTTGCTCTCCATTTGGAGAAGGAAATAACAGAGATGGGAAAGGTGAAACTAGGTGCTGCTCCCTAAATAGG
The DNA here is from genome assembly GCA_029282475.1 of Phrynocephalus forsythii. Taxonomy (NCBI): domain Eukaryota; kingdom Metazoa; phylum Chordata; class Lepidosauria; order Squamata; family Agamidae; genus Phrynocephalus; species Phrynocephalus forsythii. Next base: position 6,729,793 of record JAPFRF010000004.1, on the reverse strand, counting down.
CTGGAGACTAGTCGATATATAGCAAAGTGCAACTATGTAGATACAATCCAGGAAGCCAGATGATTAACTTCCTATGTGAGGAGGTCCATCTGTCTATTCCCAGCAGTTTCAAACAGATGAATTTAATTCATTCTTTGGGTCAATTTGTCTTACAAAAAATTGTCTTGCAAAACCCTAATACAGGGGTGCCCAGACTTTTTGTAAGGAGGGCCAGATTTGGTAGCTGAGAATGTGTCAGGGGCCAGTTGCTCCCCAACCCTGCCACCCCACTGCAAGCTCCACCCACTGACCCATAAGCCCCACCCACTGACCCCTTGCAACCCCACCCGCAGGAAGGAAGGCGGGGACCAAGGGAGGGAGGGAGGGAGGTGGAAACCAAGAGAGGAAGGAAGGAAGGTGGGGACCAAAGGAAGCACAGGGAGCCTGTTTAAAAAAAAACATGGGGCGAAGGAGGGGCGGGCCAGCCAGCCACGGGCCACTCAGAATGGCCTGATGGGCCGGATTTGGCCCCCGGGCCGGACTTTGGGCAGGCCTGCCCTAATACAATACCTGTATTGCTGCAGGGTTGCTAAGCATTTTGGGAACATTTTTTTGAAATTTCCTTTTTTTAAAATTTCACAGCCATTATTCGTCGAAGGCATCCCATGGGGGGAAATTTGTCTTACAGGTTTTGCCTATTCCCAGAAATTTCATTCGTCTTGCAAATTTTTCGTCTCACAGGGCATTCGTCTTACGAGGTACCACTGTATTTAACTTCTAGCAAAAGGTATTGCTTCACTATACTTAATGCTGACTATAGCATTAAGAAGCCAACCATAGGTTAGTGTTTGGGTTTGTCTTCTAGTTTGTTGGTTTGTTCAACCAGCAGCTGAGGTAAATGGATGCAAGATGAATTTCCTCAGAAATCTAGATAGGAGAATCTTCAGGAGCATCATGTAAGAGTAGAAAGTTAAGTACAATTAATAAATTAAGCATTCTTGAGCAAATTCTTCCAGAATAAAATAGAAGGTAAAGGGTCTTCTTGTTCATTTCACATCATACCGGGTTTTTTCTCATGTACTTGTGTATAGTTGAAAGATAGAAGAGGGGAAAAATATGAATAGGCAGTTTCATTTAATTAGTGAAATTTCAGTTAGATGCATATCTCAAGAAGTAATGAGCTTCATAAAAGCAAAGGCCTCACTGGATCAAAGTCAGTTTAAGATAAGGGCATCTCAAGGTCACAGAGGGAGCTGCCCAGCGGTCCTATTTGCATAAAAAATTACTGTCAGAAATAGGCCATGGAGGCAGCCCTGGCATTTTGATCTCTTGCCCTTTGTCATGGAGATTCCTTGCTGGGAATGGAGGAAGGCCAGTGTCCCAGATAATGATTAACTGTTTTAATGGCATTCATTCATTCATTCACTCATTCCACACTAACTACTCATGCAGAAAAAAAGGGTTATGTAAAATGACATTAGAAGAAAATCATTTGTAATCGTTGCATCGGGGCTGCACTTTGAGGAGACATTAGGAGTAAATCCGTGGCGTGGTAGGCTTATGCTTTATCTTCTGATATTTACTGAGTTTACTGGTGCATGAAAAGCTTTCAGCAAGAATAGAAGATGGGATGGACCTTTCACAGGTAATGCTATCTACTGGGTTATTACTTCTATATATTGATAGTGAAGTAATCTTCAAGATATCACCCTACAAAATATAGATTATTTAAATGTTTGTTACCAAAAAAAATCCTGCAGCATAGTGCAGCTTACTATCGTGAATGCTCCGTTTTGTACCCGTTGGATCAGAGACCTTAAATGCCTTTTAAAACCTGAAATAATGAGAAATATAGTGAACTTGACATCATATTGGTTCACCCCTCCCCTCTTTCTGCCATTTGGACAGCTGTATGCATACTTAATCTGAATAACAAGTATTCAATTTAATTTGTATCCTTAAATCTGACCTTTTCAATTACATAAACAAAAGGAGGTGCCTTGCAGACATCTTTTGATGTCATGGGAACATATTTTTCTTGCACCCAAGGATTTTTATGAGATGTGTAGAATAGAAAAGCAGGCACCCATTGTTTCTATTTTCAGATGCTCATGTACAATTGTGTCATTATTAAAGCCTTTTCTTGCCGCAGTTTTTACAGCTCATCATTACTGGATTTGTTGAAATGCAGCCTCTATTTTTGTCTTTCCAGTCCAACTCCTGCTTGTCCTCTGTATAGAGCATCTTTCTTAGGTGGCCCTGATCTGAGGTGCTGTGAGAAGCATACCTTCAGCAATAGGTTTTAGATTCTGCCTATGCAGTCATGTTCACAATTTATTACAAATCAAAGTATTATGAGGTTTTAATTGTCTTATTTATTTATTTAAAATATTACTAGACTCCTTTGTGAGAAACAGTCTCCTCAATGCAGTTTACAAAGCAAATATGTGAAACAACAAAATATGCTTAAACATTTTAAAAACAGTTGCAATAATAGAAAAAGCATTATTGTTTAAAAATGGGAATATTTGTAAGAACGGGGAATCTTAGTTCAGGAGGAAAAATATCACTTGATAGGGATAACGGAAACTTGGTGGGACAACTCCAATGAGTGGAATACGTCGATTGAAGAATATAAATGGTTCAAAAAGAACAGAAAAAATAGAAAGGGAGGTGGACTGGCAGTATTTGTCAAAAACTCATATTCCTGTTCCTGCACATGTCTGTGAAAATTCTCAGTCATCCAGGTGAGTTTATCTGGAAGTTGAGTCATGGCAACTGGACTTCTTCTCTTGAGAGACTGAAACGTTTTGCTGCTTATCCAAACAGCTTTGTCAGTCTCAGGGAAGCTAGTTGCAAGTCCTCCATTTTATAGTTCACTTTGACCTCATCTTACTCTGGTCAACTTTATGGGTTTCAGCACCTTAGGCTATTTTCCACCTAATGGCCTGTTGAGGCTATTGTCCACCTAAGGAGCCTACTCAGGCCATTGTTCATCTTATGAGCCTATTTCAGACCAGGGTGACATGAAGTCAACCTGAACTATAAAAGCAACCCAATATGGAGAGGTTTGGGGTACAGGGGCCAAGTTACTCAACTCTAAAGGGGGTACCCATAGGAAAAAAACATTTGTAATTTACAGTATTTGAAATTACTGATCCCAGGTATCTAGCAGCATGGAAATTACAGTGGAGCTTCCTCAAGCTCTTCCCTTTAAGCCCACCAAGACACATTGGGCTGTATGAAAGCAAAGTGGTCTGCTTATATACCGCCCCATACCACTTCAAGTAGTCTCTGGGCAGTTTACAGTTTAATTATGCAGGCTACACATTGCCCCTCTAGCAAGCTGGGTACTCAGAATTGTGTTGTAACAGGCCGGCAGGCAGGCAAGAATTAAACATCAGGCTTGGGCCATATGATCCTCAGGTATGAAGAGAGAGTGTGAGTGGAACTCCTTTTAATGTCCAAGGTATAAAAGACATCTCTACATCTAGGACAGCTCTTACAAATATTATGGGCCATTTCAGACCCTCAGGTATGAAGGGAGAGTGTGGATCTCCCTGGCATCATCAAGAAGACCAGGGCAGATATTAGACATCAGTGGGTCTTTCAGACCCATAACATGGTATTAGTTTGCCAGAATACTCTAGCTAAGAATAATGGAATAGGAGGACTCCGGTTCTACTTTGTTGGCTTTTTGAAATGGGGCCATGATTAAGAGGAACGGCCGGGTGAATTCGTATTGTGCCAGGTGAGAATTGGGGAACTGGTACTGGTTGGTGGTGGGAATAACAATTTGTGTGAGTGGCAAGGAATGTAGTTTCAAGGGGGTAGGAGGGGAAAAGATATATAAAATATAATAAAGAGAGCCTGCCTCAAATCCCTCCCCAAATAAAACCCTCCCAAAAAGAACAGAAAAGCAGTGCCTCTCTGAACACACAGAGAGAGACACACAGTACATACACCCACAAAGAGAAAAAGGCTCTCTGTTCTACACACACACACACACACAAACCACTCTCTCTTTGTACTAACCCTAACCCTAACCCTAACCCTCACACAACATACAAAGCAGCTTTGAGCACACGGGGACAGCAGAAGTGAAGCTAGCCCATCTGTAAGAGAGCAAGCTAGCAACACTGCCAGAGCCGGCTGTAACTGCCCTCGCTCCCACGGACGACAAAGAGAATGAAACCATCCAGCCTCTTATATACCGTAGCCCCAGCAGGCAGTTAGAAACCACACACACACACACACACACACACACACACACACACACACACACACACAGAGAGAGAGAGAGAGAGAGACACACACACAAAAACACAGCACTTTAAAATGGATGCCTATGGGCACCCCCTTTGGAGTTGAATAACTTGGTCCACTATACCCAACCCTCTCCACATTGGGGCTGCTTAAAGGGAAGAGCTTGAGGAAGCTCCACTGTAATTTCCACGCTGTTAGCTAGCTGCCTGGGATCATTGTTTTCAAGTACAGTGGATCCTTGTATAACCAATGGTTTGTATAACATAAAATCTGTACAATATGAAAAATTCCGGAGATAGGGGAAATTTGCTTAACAGAGTCACCTATGGGGCGAATACGTACAACATAAAAATGTTCGCGATTAGGGATTACTCTGTTTTCAATGCATTCCTAAGGGACATTTGTATAAAGGAAAATTTGCTTAACATAATTTCATTTGGAATGAATTAATTCCTTTTATACAAGATACCACTTTATATAACATTGCAATTAGAAATGTTTTTCCTGGGGGTGCACCCCTTTTGAAGTTGAATAATTCAGCCCACTGAACCCCAAATTTCTCCAAATGTGGAGACTGGGATTGTCCAAGGAAGAACCACACCAAATTTGGTGCCTCTAGGACCCAGGGGAGCTGTTTTTACTGCAAAACGAATCATCTGTCAGATATACTTTGGTTTGGATTCCTCCAGGGAGCAGGGGGTTCAACTGGATGGCCTTTTAGGTCCCTTCCAATTCTTTGATTCTATGATTCTATGAAAAAGTCCTCAATTCAATTAAAAGCAACCTGGAGTGAATAAGTCTTTAAGATACACTACTTCCAAGAAAAATTGGATGGCAAAGGGAGTGGAGCAGCCACATTCTGGGATAAGGCATGCCTTTTAAAAGAGTTGCAGATATTATAAAATGGGACTTGAATTGGTTCCTGTATGTGAGGGTTCAGCCGTCTGATCTCTCGGACCTGTCATCAAATAAGGATTGTCCAGTCCAGTTTCTTGGTTTTCTAATAAAGATTTATTCTTTAACATACATGTGTCTTTTTTTCTTCTAACTGGCTCTCTTTCTTCCACACACAAATTATCATTAACAGCTTCTTCCAATATAAACGGGTTTTTAACAGAACAGTCAAACAATAACTCTTTGGGGTTTCCCTCAGGTGAACTCAAATGCGAGGGTACGACCCCCCCTCCCATGGCAGGTGATCCCACAACAGGGATGCTGCGCCCATTGAGCCACCGGGTTCTTCCTCTGCTGAGACCTCCATCTCTCCCTCATGTACTCCGAGTTTTCAGGCCATCTTAATGGTCTAACCTCCACAGACCACTTAACTGGTTCCAGATAAGTTAGCTCATGCCAGCTGCTCCTTATCCACTCTCCTCAGTCTGGACCCCAATGTCATTCCTCAAGGGTTTTTTCTCCCTCTCCAATGCGCGCCACTCTCCTCTTCATCCCAGCTGTCACTCACCCAAAAGCCTTCGGATACTACCCCTCCCTGACTATTAACCCTTCCAACTCCTTCCTCTTTCTTTGACTCTTCTACTGCCTCTCTCTTCATCTCATCCTTCATAACTTCTTTCCTCGTTGATTGTGCAGGCGGCGCACCCTCCTTTTCTTGCTCCTGCTCACACTGTAGTATTTAATAAGAACGTGAACAATGTCTTTGGAGTTAATAATCTTCTGCCTTTCATGCACAAAAGAATATCTCTTTTTAAGCAGTGCCTGTTGCAACACACATTTGCAAGGAGACATGCATTCACTAGAACAGTTTGCATTTTTATGCAAATCTATGCAAGTATGTTTATTGCTTGAAACTATTGTTTCTTGGCAGTAGAACTCATTGACTACATTGAAATCGTGGTCATGCCAAGCATACCTGATAGGATTTACACTCAACTGTATTTAAATTGTATGACCACTAATTGTACTGGGAGAGACAGCTAAATTACCTTGACTGTAATTATGTATATTTTGAATGTTACATGACTTAATTACTGCTTTTTTTGTTACAGACCAAACCAGGACCACTCAAGAAGGCCACTTCTTGCAATGATCAGTCTCCTTTAGCATACTGTTATAACTGTGGCCAGAAAGGACATTATGGATATGTAAGTCTCAGTACATTCTAACATTATTAGTAGAATCATATTAAGAAGAAAACACCAAACACATAGGTCATAGAATCATAGATTTGGAAGAGACCTCAAGGGCCACCCAGTCCAAGCCCCTGCTATGCAGGAACCCCCATCAAAGCAAAGCAAAACAAAACAAAACAAAACAAATATTAGTGGGTAAGTGCTGGAGTTATGTTCCAGTCAGAGGGAAATCTGCTGAAACATCCACATTTTCAGTGATATTTTTACATGATCCCAAGGAGGGGTCCAGGCAGATTTCTGCTAGAAGAATATTCCATAGGCATGGGACTATTGCTGAAAATGTCTGGTTTTGGATCTTATCCTTCTGGCCCTCCCTTGGTGGTAATGCCCTCAGACATGTGACTAACATATAGGTCTATTGCATTGGCTCCCAACTTTGGGTCCCCAGGTGTTTTGGGGACTAAAATTCTTGGAGCCTCCACCACTAGATGTGCTGACTAAGATCTCAGGAAGTTAAAATCCAAAAACATAGGGAGTCCCAAGGTTGGGAACCACTGGTCTATCATTACACGTTTCAGATCCCTCGTATGGCCTCTCTGCAACTCTGAGTTGGAAAACAGTTGATGATTATCTCCAGTATACCAGTATGTATTGTATGTATGAAGAGAGATCTTATGCAAGTCACATATTAATAGATAGAAGGTCTGCAAGATTGCTGCCTTTAATAACTCACTGGAACCAGTAAAGGCCTAGGATTCTGGCTCCTGCTGTGATATAGCATGGGTGATATAATTAAGCCACATTTTTTCACATGAAAGGATCCTACTTGGCAATTACTGCCCTTATTTTCAGTAACCATGAAGCAAACACTGAACTGGATTCTTCACTTAACATCAAGGAATGTGCACTCTGGAGGTTGACGTTTTCTCTAGCATCTTGATTTTATCATGAAAGGATGAACAGGAAGACCTGTAAACATAGCATTCAAGGCTCTTTAAAAGGCGTGTTGGTTATAAACAACTAGAAGACCAATGACAAGATGAGAGACCTTCAGAAATGTAGAGTTAACAGAAGCAAGAACTGTAAACCAACTAGAGGGTATAAAAGGCAAGTCAGGCAGACAGATGTTCAGCAAAGTTATTTTTTCAGAACGCCTTATCCATGTGGTCCAGCAGCCAAGATCTAAACTGAAAAAAGTTACCATCCTTATCAAAACTCTAAAGAGCATATTCTTGAATTCAAATGTTGTGCCCACAGCAAGCCACAACACCGTAGAAAACAGAGGATCTGCAGAAATATCTTGGCCTCCAAGCTGTCAATCAGATACAGTGTTTCTCAGGTGGGTTGGTAACAGGCTGAGCTTTCCATCCTCTGTGTGTTACCTGTGGCGCAAAAGAGCATCCCTAGAGTATTTAACAGTACAAAGCATGTGGCAGTAGTGGCAGGTCACTCGAAAGAGGGTCTGGGAAAAAGTGCATGTCATACAGCATGGAGGTGATGGTTCAATGCAGTGATTTTAAAAAGAGGAAATAGGAGTGCCTGCTGTTAGAGGCTGGTGCTTTTCATCCGCTAGGGCTTTACTGTCAACCTCTTGAAGGGGAAAAGACCATCTGTCTCCTGAATAAACTCTGGACTTGATGCAGCATCTCCAGGAAGACCTTGGGGAAGTGTGGTCCACAGCCATCAAATGCTACCCAGCCTACTTTCACCTAGGCTTGTATAAAATTATTGGGGTGGGCTTGGAAAAAACCTTTTGCACACAGAGATGAAAAAAATCATTGGCAATCCCTCTTTCCAGGAACACATAACATTAAGACATTTTCCAGGTGTGTGTCTTTAACAAGAACAAATTTTTAACATGTTGTTTGCTGTAAAAGCTGTGTTTTATTATAAGTTAACTTTTCCCCCTAAGCAAGTTGACTCATCAAGAGTAGAGAATGTTGAGTGTGAATTTGCAAAGGGGTTGTTTGCAGAGGAAAACTTTTCTTTCTCCCTCACATCCTTTTGAATGTGAAGTAGCAGAGTTTGAGAAATCATGCCTGATATTTGATTTCCTGTGCTCTTACTGGAGGCATAGTTTCTGAACAGGAGCCTCAGGAAATAATAATTTTAAAAAATATTTAGGAGTAGGTTATCTGGTTTTTAGGTGCTCCAATGGAGGCAAGGAAGGCCACAAGACAATAAAATAATTTGCAAACCAAGAGGAACAACAGATCGGATTTTTATACCGCCATAGAAGGAGAACAAGTTTCATCTGTACCTGTTACAGCTAATGCTTTAAGGGCAAGGAAAAATATCTTGCTAGGTTTTATAGTGTTTGACTTGAAGCAGCTTTGACAGCAGTCGTGTCCTCATTCAAGAGGCAAAAGGTAGTCAAGGAAGATAGCAACTTGTACTAGCATTTACCCTGAGAAGCTGAAATATAACCAAGAAAAAGGTAATATTTTCTTGCCAGACTGCTTTGTGTGTCTCAGAGGTGCCAGATGCAGCTATTCAGGTGGAGATCACTATTCTAGTCAATAAAGAGAAAGCTAAAATGACAGCTTTGTCAGATTCTGAATGGCCCTGACATTTGCCATATTGTCACTACTTAATTTCTGCAATTACATATGCTGTCAAAATACGTCATATCTCATCTGGCTGTTTGAGTCCGTCAGCAAGTCAGCTTCAAGTATGCTGCTCATGTCCTCATGCTTCTGCTCATGTCCTCAGGCCCCACGGATCTGAAAATTCTTTCTGCTCCCTTAGACTTCACAGAGCTGAAAACTATTGATAAACTGAAGAAGCATAACTTTTAAATTGGAACGGTAATCCAGAGGAACTTGAGCAGTACCCATGAGATGAGAGGCAACGCTTGAGATCACTTTGGTGACTTGAGTAGCACCCCAAGTGCTTCGTAGCATACTTATTGTACTAGAATTGTGAAAGGACCCATGCTTCCAATGAATGCATATGCAAAGAATGAAGAATTAAGAGTATTTGTTACTAAGTGTAAAACCATATTCTGAAAGTGGATCAGTTGATCTGGAGGCAACTTCAGTGTGCATAATATTTCACTTTACTCATGACTTACCACCTAGAAACTCTCCTTTCCACATACTGTACTCCTTCTTGTGGCAGAAGCTGGCTATCTCCTCAGAGAACATGACACTGAAGAAGATGCTCATTTGTTATCTTCTGCTAGGGCCACTTGGTTGTATTATCCCCATAGTGACTTATACGTGTGTGTTGTGATTGTGATAAGGGTCCTCCAAGGGAATCATCATAACGTATGTTCTTATGAGGACCAGTCATTACTTGTTTCACACAGATATTTAGCTAGTGCTAGTTAGCAACCGAAATCGTACTCCAAAAGGGCAAAAACTCATGTATCTTGTCTGTTTCATTAGATAAAAAGTGAATTACTGGAGCCGGGGGGGGGGGAGATATAACAGGTGTGAAAATAATATTGATATTTGACTTGCAGGAGTGCACAAAAAAGCGGATGTTTGGAGAGACCTTTCCGACTTTCCCTTTCATCTATTACTACGATCGTGAATGTGATATCAAGAGAACCGCTCAAAGAGCAAAGAAGAAAGTACAAGGTATGAAATGCATGTGTGGATTTTTTCTAGGCGTACTCCTTGCTGTTGTTAGGATTGTTATTATTTTCATCTAGAACCTGACTTATGTAACATTTATGACTTGTTGACTTCAGCTAAATAATTAAAGGGAGGGCAACTAGGGATGCCTCAGGCCTGTAACAAAAGAAATTGCAGTTATCTTCTAGAGTTAGGTGGTCCCATCTGCTGGAAATTCTGACACTGCAAGTGCATAAACTATCGAGGAAAATAATTGAGAATGATTGGAGAATATATTCAGCATACAGGCAACATTTGGGTTTACTAAGATTTTTTCATCAGCCTGCTTGAGTGTCTTAGTTACATTTGGATAAAATATTCTGCAGCCTCAACTAGGGTTGGTGTTTTTTTCCTAAGGTAAATCTGCTTCTGAACATCCACACACTTTTGGAAACCTCTTCCTAAAATGTATTGTCCATACAATGTTGGCATTTTTACAAACTGGAAATAATGATGATCATTTTGGAATCCTTTGCTTCTGCTTTACAAGTATTGCAAGACCCTGTGTGTGTGTGTGTGTGTGTGTGTGTGTGTGTGTGTGTGTGTGTGTGTGTGTGTGTGTGCGTGTGCGTGTGCGTGTGTGTGTGTGTGTGTGTGTGTGTGTGTGTGTGCGTGTGTGTGTGTGTGTGTGTGTGTGTGTGTGTGTGAGTGACAGGGAGAGAGAGAGAGAGGTGTCAGTCAATCTTATGCTTTTCTTACCTATTTGTAGAGAGATTTAACTGTTGGTACTCTCAGATACCCCTAAAATGGAAGGTACAAAGCTAACATTATAAGGGGCAGAAAGCACTTAATGTGAGCGCATAATTGGTAGAATATGTATAACAAATGAAATATACAAAGGCCCACTGTTCACTGAATTGCTTAATTGCATTGCATACATAGTGCAGCTTGCATTTTTAGGATCTTAATTTGTATGCTCAGATAGATTATTCTTTGGTCAGTAAAGTTTGGAATTTTTACCATTTTCAAATATCTGGGTTTTACAGAACTTCAGGAAGCTGGCCTTCTGCCAAAGATGCTCAAGAGGCCCCTAACAGACAATGACCAGATACAGTACGGCCAGATGAAAAAGAGGAAAGCGTTGAGGGAACATGACAAGAAAAGAAATAAGGATTGTATAAAGCTCAAGAAAAAGTTGCAGAGAGAGACACTCAAAAGGAAACGCAAGAAGGGGGCCCTGGGAAACTTCAACACAGAAGAGGACTTTCCAAGAGGTGGTTGTGTGAACCCTCTTAAAAAGAGCAGAAAGTCCCGCACATGCTGCAGCCCTGGCCTCCCAACCAACGGAGGCAAAACAAAAACCCTTCAGGCTTCTCTAGAGCTACCAAAGAAACAGAAAAAGAAGAAGAAGCGGAGAAACCCGACCAGCAATGGCCCCTCAGAGAAGGACAATTTGTTTCTTATAAAACAAAGAAAGAAGAAGTCAAAACAGAATCGCAATTGCTGATCTGATCAAAGGCAGTTTGGAAACTGGGTTTTAGTGGCTTTGCTGAAGATAAGGCTTTGACGCCACCCATCCCCAAATTACGCTGCGGAGAACAAAACAGTGCAGGAGAGCCTGGGTTTACCAAAAAAGCAGAGAGCCTTGCCTCTTCCAATCTGTAAAGAGGCCATCTTTGCTTCGGCAATAAGTAATTGATGTACAGCTTCTGGGCAGAGATTGAATACTGGGGGGGGGGGGTTTTGCAGAGGTGCACATTGGCAGTTCAAGAAACACACCAGTGTTCCATGTTGCGGGCAGTCCTTTCATAAATCCACCTGTTGAGTTGGCACTTCTGCTTAGCATATATCTGCCTGTGTGGGCTTTTTAAAAGGGCTTTCTGAAGGGGACATTTTTAGAGGACTTAGGCCCTTTGTACACGACCCCTAAACTCTGCCGCAAATGGCTCCCAGCTCCGGAGCTTAAAAATGTTTCCCCACCAGCTCCAGAGTTAACAGGAAATTAAGTGCGACCACGCCCACTTTAGCACGTCCCAGCGCACCTTTCAAGTACCTGCTCTCTGGAGGTGAAAATTCTTTGATGCTGTGTAACGATAGTGAGTGCGGGGCTCTCCTCGCTTCTGTTTGTTGTTTTTTGGCTCCCGCCCCTTTAAGAGCTACTTAAGAGACTGGAATGTTGCCGTGGCAAGAGCAAGAGGCAGAACGGAGGTGAGCCACATCTCTTTTCTTCCTGTTTTTTCTCCCTCCCCTCACGCAGCAAGCAGCCAGGAGTGCGGAGGGGGTGGGAACGCTGGAACAGCGACAAACCCCTAAGATCTCTGGTCCGAATTTAAGTGGCCAGCGGATCTTAGGGGTCGTGTGAAAAGGCCCATAGATGACAAAAACAAAGATGGTTAAATCCGCTTCACATATTTTGAAAGAAGTGAGCGGAGAGGAAGTATGTGTGTCAACACAAGTATTGCAAGGCAGTAAGCGAGGGCTGCTGCACACTGCACCTCTCCCAACTTGCTAAGGTGTGCTTGAAATGATTCTGAGAAACAGAGAGGGAGACTATAAGAGAGTTCATTCTATACTAATTTATTTTCCTGCCAACGTCCGTCAGAAGGGAGCCACCCTGCACGGATGTAATTCTTCTACCTTAGATAATGTAAAAGTGTCTTCAGTTGGTCTCAGATGCAACCCCACAAGTTAGACAGGCAGGCCTGGTTGAGAGGAGAACCAGTCTTCCTATGATATTAATTTTTCTTTTATTCTTTTTTAAGTAAAAACGCGTGAATCCTGAAATCCCTTGTACAAGCAGGTCTCCAGTTTTTAAAGAATATAATCATGTATAGAAATAACCTGTTCTTGGAAATAGATTCTTTTGTAATACCATGTCTTTAAGTTGGAGTACTTTTATTCTTTGAACTGAGATTAATGTTTTTGTGGTAGAAATAAATGTGATATTCAAGGGGGAAGGCAAGCATTTTCATGCCTCCTTAATTTGTTTCTGAAAAACAAAGTGTATGCTATCCCAGATAATTTGAGAAGTTTGATAAAATGTTTTCCCCACTTTGATATTACTCTTCATGTTATAAAATATGTCTTTGGTACTATACAGTGGTACTGGAAACTTATTTTCTTGGGGTTTTTTTTATTTGTTTGTTTTGTTTTTGCCAAGACTCTCAACAGTAGTAGCTCCAAATGTTAATTACTATATATCCTCCATGGTATTATCTTACCAAGCGTACCGATCAGTACTGGTATCTAGAACACTGCAAGGGAATCTAACTAGGCTAAAATGTATTCCGGGTATGCAAGTGTAATTGTGATTGTACACTGTGGGAGCATTTTGCAGGCGGTGGCGGGGTGTGTATGTGAGCATGAAATTCTCTTCTTTCCCGTACGGAAGGTTTAGAATGTTACCTTGAAATAATTCAGAAGTAGAATATGTATAATAAAATATTTGGAGCCAAGAAATGATGGTGTCATGACATTATGTGGACTGGCATAAAAAACAGGTGAGTAGCACTCAGGACAGACAAAAGAGCAAAACTGAGTGTTGATGACATTGCAGTAATTTTGCCAAGGTAAGAATAAACCATGCTGACATATTTAAATCCGACTCTGTATGTCGTCCTCCTCTCCCCCCGCCCCCGCCCAGTTCTAATAAAATGAGCTTCAGCAATCCACTCCATGTATACTTTGGGCCAGAATTAAGTTCCAGTTTTGTCTCTTTGGATCAGTATGTCATCCCCTCTGCAGTAAAAGTTGGTATTTTGTTTCCACCCCACCCCCCTTTTCCCCCCCTTTTTCTTATTTTAAAGTGCTGTCATTCTTTACCCCGAAGATGCCTGGGACTGAAAAACATCCTTATCCCTGGAGAGGAAGGTGTCTCAAGGTCACAGTTGATGTGCACTGGCAAGGTAGCATGAGGGAGCCTACATTGTGAGAATAAATAAAGGGCTTTTCTTGGGACGAAGAGCCAAGTGGAAGGAAGTGGGAACAGCCACATAAGGCTAATTTCGCCAGACAACGACCACCCTCCCCCGTTGGAATAAGTAGCAAGAATGTACTTGGTCAGTTATTTATTGTGAGTTCTAACTGTGGTGATAATCTCAGTTTGGAGACCAGGATTTGGATATTGCAACAATCGTTCTGGAATGGAGAGGGGGAAAGTTTTCCCATTCCTCCAAGTGCTCATAATCCAACCCTGCTGTGTCCCATTTGGAGAAGGAGGTATTTGACTAACAGCTGCATTTTGTATGTGAAGCCGTTTCATTGCTTTTACATAATGCTTTCAGGATTTTTCCTCAGATCGCATTCAACAACCGTCACTCTTGCTTAGTGCATCTTTCACTCAGAGCCCGGGGGGGGGGGCAAGTGGCCTTCCGCGCGATGTTGGGATGCAACACCTGCCCACCTTCGCCATGGACTGTGCAGAGTGGGTCCGGTTAACTCTTGATGGCAGAGACACTCTTTGGGGGCTAATGGGCACTGGAGCCCAACAGCTAGAAGGCCACACATTTTTCAAGCAGAAAGGCATACAGTGGTACCTTGTATAAAGGAATTAATTCGTTCCAAATGAATTTCTGTTAAGCAAATTTTCCTTTATAGAAATTTCCCATAGGAATGCATTGAAAACAGAGTGATCCCTAATCGTGGCCATTTTTATGTTGTATGGGTTTGCCCCATAGATAATTTTGTTAAGCAAATTTCCCCTATCTCCGGAATTTTTTATGTTGTACAGATTTTAGGTTATACAAACCCTTTGTTATATGAGGGTCCACTGTATTTTGCAATGCACTGTGTGTCCATGGTTCAGAATTGGTAAGTGTTAAGGCACAATGTGGTTCACCACCTTTTCTCCAAAAAGAAACTTCTAGAAGTTCATTTTAGGTTCATCACTGAAGTGGCCTGCTGAATTGGGTGCCCTCGCCCATCAAATCCCGACTGTTTTAAAATTGTATTTTTAAAATCCAGCACTAAGTCCATTAATCATGGAAACTATGTGGGCTGTTATAAGCTGGTTTGATTTGCAAGCTCAACAAGGAGGTCTCCCCGTCCCTCCATAAAGCAGTGTTAATTAGGACTTCCAACACCTCAAGGATCTTTGTCCAATAATTTGACTTCCTAATCATTCCATAAATGTGGTGACGCTTACCTAAAATATACTTTTTATCCTGTTTTTTAGGGCTTATAAAGATTCTAAGCTTCAGGAACCATCGTGTATGGAGAATCCACCACTTACTGAGCAGCCTGTGTCTTAAGAGGTTCTATTGAACACCAGCTGGATTTTCTATGCACTGTGGATTTTCATTTTGTCTTTTAATTTTTGCTTTAATGACTTACTTTTAACAAAAGAACAAAGTAACAACCGAGCTTTTAAAATAATAACAAAAATGTGTGGACCCTAAGAGAGAGAAATTAAATTGACTTCCAGAAAACTCTTTAATTAAAAACTTCAGAAAATTCCATTCAAAACAGCTTTGAGTGTAAACTTTGGTAAACCTGATCAATTAACATCCAGCAGAGTTTGGACTTTGACAGACCACAACATGCACCCTCTATATTAATGACTTTAATATTATTCTCCCTACATCTTTGGTTTAAGCATATGTTTGTTTATAATGTATTATTGTTTTATTAGTGCTGTAATGTTGTAAGTCGCCCAGAGTGGCCTTTAGGCTAGATGGGTGGGATATAAATATAATAAATAAAATTAAATAACCATATTACAAGCCTTAAGTCACAAATTCATCATAATATATTCATACATTGCAGTATCAATTAGGTAAAAATAATGTTAATATGCTTTGTATTTGTTCATATTTCCTGATAATATTAGAACATTTATAATTCCAACATACATGCTATCAACTTTGTATATTAATTTTGCAGTATTTATCCTATTCCATCTTAAGCATACATTTATCATGTATGGATTCATATTTAACCACTGCTGATGTACTAGAGGCACTTGCTGTTTTTTTCCTAAACTTTGCTAGCAATACTTGAGCAATAAATGTTGTTTAAAAATTAAATTACCATAGCTTTCTAAGGTGGCAGTAGTATTAGGAGTTTCAAGTCTTACTTCAGTGGAAATAATGCCCTTTTCATGTTCTGCTGTGTGGTTCATGACACTTTTAAGCAAGAAAAGATCACAATTTCAGTAGTAACTATAACACTGAAGGTTGTTATATGTCCAGAAGGGGTGGATGGGTGTGGGGGGTGTGGGGGTGGCCTATAAACTTACAATGGCTGGATTTGTGAAATCTAACAATTAAACATCAATGGAGAGTATTCAAAAAAGACTACCTTAAAAGGAATCAAGTCCGCCATGTCAAAAGGTCTTGGCCTTCCCTTCCCTTTCCATTTAAGGTAGTGTTTATCAGTTCCACAACTACCAGCTTTTAAGAGTAGTACACTTGTTTTTTTGTTCTTGTTAAGGTAAATAACTGCCTTCTACATGTTTTTCCAGTGCAACCCCCATCAGTTTTAGGCAGCCTAGGCACTGGGGTGGAATGCTGACAGTCCCAGTTCAACAACATATAGAATGTCAACGTTTGGCCATCTCTGCTTTAACAGATACAAATATTGCCAATTATGAATTATAGTACAAATATACAATAATGTATTAGAAGGTTATTAAGGTAATCTTGCTTATAGTAGTAGCTCCTGTTTGACCCCTCTCTATAATTTTTAATGGAGGCTGAAATCCTGTTGCCTAGCATAGGAAGTTGCAGCTAGAGCAGGTCCATTAAATTTGTGAAACATATAGAGGAGTTGACTCCTTGAATCTCCACTGATTCAATTTGGCCTGCTCAGTTGTGACGTGCTATGCTAAGCAACAGGATTTCACCCAGTATGTAATATGTAATAGTAAATTATCCTTTCAAAAGAACTATAATTTGAAGTGTTTGGAGCACACTTTCTTGCCATTTATATAAATAAATATATTATAAAGAATTAAATATAATCCTGGCTACTTAGTAGGAACGTAAAACATTCAATTCTTTTGTTCTTGCAGATCAGAATGAAAGTTTTGTATAGCGTTTCCCCGCTGGGTGAAATTAGGCAGGTTCTTCTTTGTGGTCTTCTGTGACTGTACACATTGGGTTAATGTGGACACACGCAGTAACTTCTCATCCCTTCCTGATCTAATTATGTAAAAAGGGCCTCCCCTTCCCTATATTAACCATAGCTCCACCCATCTTACCTCAGTCCCTTCTTTTCTGCTGCTGCATGTACTTCTCTGTCTTTCATCAGATCTCTTTCACTTTTTCGGGGGGGGGGGCTGGAGAGAAGAAAATTTTCCGTTCTTTAGATAGTCTCCCTTTCTCTACCTATTTTTTATTTAGAAGGAACTTCCTCCCCACTTCCCCTTCTCTCTCTTCTGTCCCGTGTGTTTCCCACCTTTTTATGGCCACCACAGGCCTCTTCAAGCACTGTGTATCCTGCAATAATAAAATTCCCTTCACACACTCTGTGTGTCTGTTCTGCCTTGGTGAAGGTCACCAATACGCATTTTGGAAACATTGCAAAAAGTTCACCAAAGCCACTCTTAAAGGCAGATTTCAGTGGCTTCGTTCCCGCCTTTGGGAGAAATCACTGACCCCATTAATGGATGCCTTTTCAACACCGGCAGTCCCACGTACTAGTCCTGTGGCTTCCCAGGCTTCGGCAGTAACATCGGCTCCTGCTGTCCAGAAGCCTAAATCTTTTTTTTTATTAATAAATTTTTATTGGATTTTTAAGAGGGGAACAGAGGGAAGGAGTATGGGTAAGAGGAAAAAGAAAAAAAAAGGAAAGAAAGGGGGGGATACAGTTTTTAAGATTTACATTGAGTGTATCAAGCAAAATAGAAATAGTAATTAAACATATCGCTAAAATTGCCAAATGTTGTCACAATACTAATAAATTTGTTACTTCTTGCCATCTTTCCCGAAAGATCTCGTCGTAGTCTCCCTTTAAATAACCAGAGAGTTTATCAATTTCGATGCATTCTCTTATCTTTCCATGAGGATCCTTCTCTGTTGGCGTGATTGGTTGTTTCCAAAGTTTCGCGTACAGTATTCTTGCAGCAACAATTACATGATGAAGTACATATCTCTGATCATAAGAAATATTCATATCTACTATATTTAACAGAAATAGTTCTGGTCTAAACTCTATTTTAATTTTCAAAGATTTTTCTAAGAAAAGTTTTACCATGTTCCAGTACGCCTTAGCCTCTTTACAAGTCCACCACATATGATAAAAGGTTCCACAGTCATAATTACATTTCCAACATTTAGGTGAACAATTATACATCTTGGATAAACGATGAGGCGCGAAATGCCATCTATAAAACATCTTATAGCAATTTTCCTTGAACGAAATAGATTTAAAGATTTTAACTGTGTTCCACAGAGAGTCCCATTTATTTAAATGAATAGTATAGCCTAAGTTTTCTGCCCAACTTATCATACAGTCTTTAACCAGTGTATCAATCATTTTTCATTTAACAACATGCTATAGAATTTACTAAGAAGCTTGGAGTCACCAGAGGAAAGTATTTTATCAAATGAGGTATCAGTAGTCATAAAACCACCCTCTTTGGAAAGCTCTTTGAAATGTGAATGTATTTGTTGATATTTCCACCAATCCAGATTATAGCCTTCTGATACTAATTTCCCTAGTGGTTTCAATGAGAAATCATCATTCAGAAGGTGTCTGTAGGTTATAACATTTGAGATTTCACTTGCCTGGGAGCTGTAAATTGCTCCCAGTGGGGATAACCACATAGGTGCTTTGAGGTAAAATTGTTTTTAATCATTAGCCATATTTTGACTAAGGCATTCCTTATCCAGTGCTTTTTAAAGAGGGTAGGTAAATTTCCCCTATGCCACAAATAGTGATGCCAGCCCTTATCAAGACCATAACTCTCAAGCTGCAATATTCTTTTATTTGTCATCAAGATCCAATCCTTAATCCAAGTCAAGGCAGCAGCCTTGTAGTATAGTACCAAATTAGGAAGGGCAAAACCACCAAATTTGGTTCTATCTTGCAAATAAATATTTTTAATCCTTGCTTTTTTCTTTTGCCATATAAATATACGTATACTTTTTTCCAGATCTGAAATGATCTTAAAGTTTGGCAATATAGGCAGAGATTGAAACAAAAAAAGCAGTTTAGGTAAGACATTCATTTTGACTGCAGCGATTCTGCCCATTAGGGATAGCTGAAGTCTTGACCAAGTTTCGAGGTCAGCTTTGATTGTTTTTATAACATTGACATAATTGTCTTTGAGTAAAGAGTTACATCGGTTAGATATAGTAATACCCAAGTATTTTACCCTATTTGAATGTTGAAAACCAGATTGATTTACCAATTTTTGAATCATGAATGGAGCCTAAATCTAAGTCAACTTCTAAGTCCGCATTGGAAGGTTGATAAGCAAAAGTCGACCTCCACCCCAGCTCCAGAATCAGCTCATTCTACCCCCTTTTCTAACTGCTCAAGATTGAGCCCCAAACCACCTGAATTTGAGGCTAGAGCCATGGTGGTACTCAATTCCCAGTTGGCTAATGAGGAAGTACCCTCAGTATCGAGGGAGGTCATACTTTCCCCGAGATTGACACAATCAATTTCATGGGGAGATGCTTCTACTGCCGTACCTACAGTTTTAAAGCAGCCGGCCTCGAGCCCTGATTCCGGACAGAGTGGGTTCAAACGTTTCCATTGCTTCCACCGCTGAATCAAAGTGAGCTCGACCAGCTGACATTCAGCATCTGAAACGACAGTGTCGTTCTTGAGCCTGAACTCATAGAATCATAGAGTTGGATTCTATGGGCCATCTAGTCCAACCCCCTGCCAAGAGTCAGAAGATGACTCTTCTGACGTCATCAGCAGCGTTGATGTCAATGTACTCCTATTGGAATTGGAGCCACCTCCTAAGAAGCGGAAGTCTAAAGCCCGCTATGTTGATGCGGAAACTCAACACTGAGGCGATACCTTCGACGATGACCACTACCAATATCAACCTGCCAAATGCCCTTGGTACGAGGCTGAGAAAGGAGTCACAAATACCAATATGTCTACTTGTCATCACCTATCTCAACACCTCCTCAACATCAACTAAACTGGCAACATTTGACATGGAGCTTCTTGCAACCGCTACTGGGACTCAATGTCACCCTCCTCTCAACACCACCAGAGCAGTGTACGACATCAGGTTAATTGTCTTGATTCTGATACGCCTTCACCTCCTCAGTCTTGGCAAACTGTCACCAGATCCGATGCCCAACAGATCACATCAAAAGGGTCAACTCGACGACCTGACCCTCCACGCCTTACAGAACCAGCCTCAGCAACTGTGCCCCCATCTACCACTCTGTGCCAGCCTAAACCTGCTCAAAAAGCCCACTTCACAGAAGCCCACATCTTCTGCTTCACATGCGAAAAACGCAGCTGCCACGCAACAAACCCATGCTACCTCATCTTCTCCAGAAGTCAGACATACTCTGGGTGAGGCTGATTATTCTTTCTGTGAGTCGGATGACTCTCGATCCTCCCAACCCCTGAGATCCCATTTACCCACCTACACCAAACTCTGACGTCGCAGATGAGCATCTCCCATCCCCTTTGGAGGACTACAAACTGTACTCACAAATGGTTGCCAAAATAGCCAAAGTCCTTCCCAACTAGAGATGGGCACGACTTAGCGGTATTCCCGTTTCCGTTTCCGTTACTCGTTTCCGTTACTCTACGGAAACGGTAACGGTAATTACTCCGCCAGACTTCGAGCTCGAACCGATGAACGAACAATTTTGGTCTGATTTGTCGTGCTCGTTCCTTGCATAGCGCGATGCCACACGGCACAGAAAAAAAGTTTTTAAAAGTTAAAAAAAACCGGTTCCCGGCCGAAAAGCAGGCGGAAAAATGCCTGCTGTGCCTCAGGGCACCTACCAGAGGGGTTGTTTCTAGAGTTCCCCGGCCTCCCCCCCATCCCCCGTCCTGGGCTGCTCTGGTGGGACTCGCCGCAGGCTCGCAGGCAGCCAGCAAAAAGCCCAGTCTCGCCAGCCGCCGGCCGCCGCAATTAAAGCGCAAGCAAGCGGCACGGACGGCACAGGAAAAAACTTTTAAACTCTCCCCCCACCCATTCCCGGGCCAAAAAAGCAGGCGGAAAAATGCCTGCTTGACTAAGGGCGCAGGGCACCTACCGGAGGGGTGGTTTCTGGAGGGGGGTCCCGTCTCCCCCCCGTCCTGGGCAGCCAGACTCGAGTCGCCATGCCATACGGTGCGGGCGGGGGATCCAAAATGGGGCGGCGAACGCAATATTGTTTTTGAAATCGTGGTCCAAAAACACACAAGCACAACAGAAACACGCGAAAATTTATAAACTGCCAGATTTTTCACAGTAGCAGTGGGTTTTTTCTTGCAACAAAATGTCTCTCCTCTCCTCCTCTGTCCTCCATTGATTTTATTTTATTTTATTTTATTTACACCTGCACAATGATGGGCTGGCCGAGTGGCCAGCCATGTGGGAGTGGACGACCGTGCAAATTTTTGGAGCCATCCCACCAATCGCATGGCCACTTGGCCATGGAGACTTCTGGGATGTGCCAAAAAGCCCCCTAAAACCTGCCCTAGCCCCCTAGCCCTAACCCTAACCCTTGACTCCGTACCCATTCGTCACAGACTGTCTTCTTAGTGGGTCAGAGAGGCACCCAGAGATGCAACCCACTAGCCCACAGTAACCTTACCCGTCACTAGCCTAACCCTAGCCCTAACCCTAACCCACCTTAACCCTAAGCCAGATGTACATGCATTGTACTACACGCAAGTACAATTCCCTTCTGTGTGAGACATGGTGGTGCGAGAGCCTTAGTTAGGCATCTCACCTATGGCTCTGGGTTCAGTGCCATCCACTAGTCTTCACAGTCACTGTCTGCACAACTGGTATGCAATATCCATATGGCTATATACCATTTTGCAGCAGCAGCAGGTGAGGAGGGGAGACCCCCATGTAGAGGGGTCTCTTGGAGCCTGCTTCCCCTTCCTAGTGTGTGAGGATAGGGGGCACCCACGGGTGCCTCCAGGAGCCCACTTTCCCTTTATAGCGGGCCAGAGGAGGCACCCACCCCACAGAGGTGCCTCCAGGAGCCTACTCCCCCCCAAAAAAAAACCAGTACTAATGACAACGAAAAAACGAACCGACTAATTTTTGCGAATTTTCGCAAAAAACGGAAACGACCCAAAACGGAACTGACCCGACTAACGACAACTCGAAAAAAAAATTTTCAAGTCGTGCCCATCTCTATTCCTAACTACTGTGGAGGCACTTCAGGATTTTTGCATTATTTGGCGTCATCAAATTTGGCCTTGTCCACTCTTAAAGTCTACGTCGCAGCTATTGTAGTGCATCAGCCTCCTGCTTCTCCTTCTGTACTGTTTCAGCATACTGCAGTTAAATCATTTTTGAAAGGATTAAGGAATATACAGCCAATGACCAAGCCGCCTGTTCCCCAATGGTCTCTCCACATGGTTCTTTGACAGCTTTCAAAACTGACCTTTGAACCTATGGCTACGTCACACCATTTGCTTTCCCTCAAAACTTGCAGTCACTTCAGCTAGGAGAGCTAGTGAGTCGGCGGCCCTGAGGATGGACCCTTTACTTTATCTCCAGATATAACCTTTCTTCCCAAGGTGGTGTCGGATTTTCATCTCAGTCAGCCTATCGTACTTCCTACATTCCCCCCCCCCAAACCCTCCACAGACCTCGAACGTTCCCTGCATTCACTAGATGTGGAGAGGGCCTTTCGACGTTTCACGCACTGCTCCTTACCGTAAATCCAATTGTCTCTTTGTATGTACTTTTGGTGCCAAGATGGGCCTTCTGGAATCGCCCCAAACTAGTTCCAAGAGTATTGTGGCAATCATTTGACTTGCTTAAGACTTGGCTAAGCTCCTGCTACCATTCATTCCACCATATCCGTGTCAGCTTCCATGGCCTTTTTGAAGAGTGTTTCCATTCCTGATATCCTGATCATCCTCACTGATGTTTGCTACTCGCTACAGGCTTGATGTCTGCCTTTGGCCATGCCGTGCTGACCTCTGTCCTGCCGTGACATCCCACCTCTGGTAAGTCAGCTTGCTAATCACCCAATGTGTGCAATCACAAAAGACCACGAAGAACAAAAGTTACTTACCTGTAACTCTGGTTCTATGAGTGGTCATTCTGTGATTTCACACATACCTGCCCATCCATCCCCTCTATCTATCACATCAGTTCTGTCACTTTTGACAGCGGCGGATACGTGGGAAACTGGTAAAATGGGCGGAACCTGGTTTTAAATAGGGAAGGAGAGGTCCTTTTTACATAATTAGATCTGGAAGTTTCCAAGAAGTTACTGTGCATGCAAACACTAATCCAATGCATGGAATCACAGAATCAGCACACGAAGAACCAGGGTTACAGGTAAGTAACCTCCTTTTTTGTGTATTTTTCACATTTTGGAACTTTTTTGCAAAAACAAAAAATAAAAACCACAGAGATTTTGTATTTTGCACACAGTTCAAAGGCTGTGATGCAAAATAATTTTGATGCCAAAAATACATATTTTTATTAATCAGCTATTGGGGGACCCCTCATTTATTGCTCTGAGTCAAAAATGAAAAAATCTTGCAGATTTTTTTAAAAGTGTGACTTGATGGGTGAAGACACTTTTTGACTGAGGACAAGAACATCTGCAGGTACATCTTGAGAAGCAGAATGCTAGGCTTTCTTTAGTCATAATGATTAACACACAAATGCATTGCATATTGTTTATAGCATCAAGAGTGACTTGCATAAATGAATGGTCTGTCACTAGTTATCACCATGGAGACCTTGTCATCATTGCCTCTGACTTACAGTGATGAGTGAAAGGTCCAAATTACCCACTGCTATTCATACTTGTTGACTATTGCTATTGTGTTTAGGTGATAAGTGGTTAAAAATGAAAAAAGGAGTCAATTTCTGGGATTTTCTCTTGTGTGGTATCATTTTCTGAGTAGCAGTGA
Organism: Phrynocephalus forsythii; assembly: GCA_029282475.1. Taxonomy (NCBI): domain Eukaryota; kingdom Metazoa; phylum Chordata; class Lepidosauria; order Squamata; family Agamidae; genus Phrynocephalus; species Phrynocephalus forsythii. Next base: position 6,705,873 of record JAPFRF010000004.1, on the reverse strand, counting down.
GCATAAGAGGGTATCCTGCAGACCATCTTGATTACTGTACTGCTATTGGGTGTTTTCAACATCCAGGCTGTTATTTGCTTTTGTAAAGCTTGGTATTCTTTTTCCTGCTGGTAATACAGGGATTATATTGTGTAGGAGTATCAGGCCATTTCCTGGGATTTGAACCATGGCAACCACAATATCCCACATTCATAAACTGGATTTTTTTCCCAAGAATGAAACCTAATTTAAATAGGTGAATTGGGGGGAACCCAAGAAGAACAAAAATGACAATAAGTATGGAAACTGGGGAATATAAAATAAATGTCATTCCATGAATGTAGAGATACTTTTTCATTTGGAATAAGAATGTTTAATCAAACATGGAGAAGATTCTCCATCTTTTGCTTTCAGTTGCTCTGAATAAACCCAAAACACATACCATGCAGACAGGTTAGATTTCAAACTTTTGCACCACAAATGTAGTTTAAAAGAGTTACAGCAGAAAGTGGTGCTGTATTCTATGACAGTCCATAATTGGGCTATTTGCATTGTAGAAATGATAATTAGCACCTAGATTCATTATCTAAGCAAATTTATTTTTTCTACATAGAGAGAACTGACTTTTATTTTAAAAGGAGGAATTATTTATATAGTCTGAAAAAATTAATTCATGATGAATATGAAGGACATTCATAGCCTTTAACCAGGAGTAGCGTTGGAAATGACTGGACTTACCTGTCAGGGGGATCATTTACCTTTACCTTTATATTTTATATGTGTCCCTAATTGTCCTTTGTTTTTTTAAAAAAACCTGCAGTTCATATGGAGCTACAGGTAAGCTAAAATTACTTTTATGCAAACAAGGGCTTTTTTAAAAAAGCCCAATCCTTTGTATATTTGAGGCTTTTAAAAAAGTGCTATCATTTGCATAAATGTAATTTTAGTGGCAATCTATTTTAGGTGTTTTTAGGTATAGCATTTTTTTTGAGGGGGGGTTATGTATGTTTCAAGGATCCAGTATGGTGTAATACAGTAGTAGCGAACCTTCGGTCCAGATTTTTTGGACCACAACTCCCAGAATTCTGAGCCCAGATTGCCAATGACAAAGGACTGTGGGAGCTGTGGTCCAAAACATCTGGAGTGCCAAAGGTTCGCCACCACTGGTGTAATAGGTGAGAGCAATGGAAAGGCCTCGGGAGACCTGGGTTCAAATCTCTTCTCAGACATGGAAATTCACAAGCATTAACCCTTAAGCAAAAGAAGCACATGCTTAGGACATCAACAAGAGAGGAAGCGGTCCCAAGGTGGTTTTTTTTCCCAGCGCTGGATTTTGAATGCACCCTCGTGTTCTGAGAGAAATGGTTAATTAGCATCATCACTTGGTGTTTATTTATTATTATTATTTTTAATTCTGTATTTTGGGAGGTTGGGTCGGGATACGGATCAAAAGAGCTACTGGTCTTTTCAGACCCCTGGCCTCTGCACTATATGTGCAAGCAAGAGAAGTAACAGCCATTGTTAGAAACACCCCCAAAGGGGGATTTAAACTCTTTTTTGAGACTTTCCATTTGCAAATTCTGACAAATTCTTTCTACATTAATCAAAGCATGAAAGTGTAAGATTTGACTGGAAGCTGGTAATTTGATTGTACATAGATTTTTGTATATTGCATATGCTTCTCTTTTACCACATACTGTACTAGAGATGGGCACGGAACGAACATTTTTTTGTTTCCGTTACCGTTTGTCGTTTCCGTTACGTAACGAAATGACAAACGAAAATTGTGATGAAAATGAAACGAAACGAACAGAACCACGAAGATTGTGGTCGTTACGTTTCGTTTCCTTTAATGGCGACGTGCAATGAAAAGAGCTGTTTTAAATGTTAAAAAATGCCCTGCACATCCATAAAAATGCAGCAATAATTATTTATATTGTCTGATAATACCTACCAGGGGGGTTGGGGTCCTTAAAACGTTTGGTTTTGTCTTCTCCCATCGCGATGTATTTTTCTTTTCCCTTTAGAATGGATGTTGCTACCAGCCACAAAATGGAGGCAAGCCATATGATGGGATCATGTTCAACCAATAGCATGCCCAGGTTGCAGACTGGGCGGGCAGGTCTGGCAACCACAGAGGGCATCAAAAGTTCTGGCAGCCCCCGTCCTCCTTGCAGTCTCTGGTGGGAGTTAGGGTGGGATTGCTGTCTCTGCGACTCTAGCTTCAGTCCTGCAACCTCCCTGTGTGCGTGCGTGCTGCATACCTCTCTGTGAGTACCCTCCCTTGCCCCGCAGTGCAGTCACTCTGCTGCTGCCTTGCATCCTGGGCAACGCCCGCCGCTGCCTTTGCAGCCTCCCTGCGTACCTAGTCTATACTGTGTCTCTGCCAGCATCCTTTTTTTTTTTTTTTAGTGTTTTCCCTCTGGTCTGGGGCGTTGGGGGATGCCTGCATACAGAAATGCTTTAAAAATCGTGCAAAAAGTGGGTAGAAACGACAAATGAAAAAACGAAAAACAGTAACGAAATTTTTCAAAAAATTCGCGACAAACAGAAACGAACCGAAACAGACCTCTCAATGACAAACGAAAAACTGAAATGCCATTTTTTTTGTTTCGTGCCCATCTCTATACTGTACCATTAAATTGCCGTATTTTCATAGATAGAGTATGCATGTTGTACAGGGTTGCCAAGCTGTGAGACCCACCATACACTGTATTCATAGGGAATGCCCTAATATGTTCAGTGCATAGGGTCTCTAAAGGTCTTAATGTGGCTCTTCTCACAGGGACATGGTGCTAGTAAAATCATTTATTAAACATTTCATTTCCCCCAGAAGCCCTGCAAGGATCAGTAGAGGTTGTTTCCATTGTGACTGCATATAACACCTACATGTTTGCTTGTGCCATGATATTCTCCATGGGTTGTTTCTATATCAAGGATGCATTGACACTGCACTCTTAATTTTTTCAGCACCCTAGTTTATCTCACAAGTAGCTATGAAGAACTGTTCTCCCATCCGTTAGAAACTTAAGATCACTCTGCCTTTTGTGTGGCAATTGGGCTCATTAGTTAGTGCTACGCCAGTCCTGTCGTCCTGCCTTCCAGGGTAGTTAGGAGATTAAAATAAAAGAGCTGTTTTTGGAACAGCCAGAAGCTCTTTGGTACAAAGTCAAGTACAAATGCCCAGGGGCGGGGGGGACGACACAGGCCAGCAAATTCAGTCTCCTCCAAAGATTCAGGCATCCAAGCAGAGCACATGCCATGTGTCCCAAGGTTCATTTTGAACCCTGGTTTTAATGCTTCTGTTGAAACTAACTGAGAGACAGCCTAAGTCAGTTGAGGTCCAGATCTCACAATAATATCTATAGATGCCAGAAGTTGAATATCAGTCATTTCTTAAGTTTGTAGTGCAAGAAGTGATGATGGTTTGGAGATTCTGTGAGCTGTCATTAGGGGAAATAAAAACACAGCTTCCATGTATAGATAGATCCATCCTCCATCAAATTGTCTGATTCCATTTTAAAGCCTCTAAGCTGTGGTTATCATTACTTGTGGCAGCCAGTGTTCCAGATATTATTTATGTACTCTATGGGAAAGTGCTTTCTTTTCTCTCCTGCAATTGTACTGTCAGTGTTAACGGTTGCTACCAAATTGTGATATGACAGGGACAAAACATTATCTTGCATATACAGTGATCCCCTGCCTATTGCGGGGGTTAGGGACCCAACCCAACCCGCAATAATTGAAAATCCGCGATATGCGGATGCAGGTTGGTTTGGGCCTGGGGCACCTAGCTGGGGGCTCTTGTACTTACCCCCAGCCTGGTACTGCCCTGAATGGGCCTTTGGGGGCCTTTCTGGGTCTTTTGGAGGCCCCAAAAGTGCCTTCCTGAGAACCAGAAGTCATTTCTGAGGCCTCCGACAGGCCCTCCCCCCTTACCCCATGCCTTTCCCCCCTTACCCCAGGAGGTATTTTTTCATATGCTATGGTCCACAATATAGCGAGACCGCAGTATATGAACCGCGAATGGGTGGGGGACCACTGTAACCTCTCTTGCCATTTGATTGCCCATTCATCGTCTTTGAGTCTATTCTTCTAGGAGTTTTCAAAGTCTACCCAAGGTTGGACCTGAATAAATTGGGGTTGTCTGTAAAGTTGTCCCTTTCAAATCATTCATGAATCCACCACCAGTGCCAATATAAAATCAAGGGCAGGACTTGGGCTCACTTGACCCCTATGGGAGCATGGGACATTTGGTCATCTCTTCCTACTGCCTGTTTCCTGGGTTTTGCTCTGTTGCCGACCAATAAGAGGATGCTATTCTTGCCAACCTGTAAAGTGACTCCTGCCTCACCTGTATTTCCCCTTTCCTTGTGGTAACTCGTGGCTTAAATCAAGGCTGGAGAATGCAGCGCTTTCTAGATGTTATTAGATTACAGCTTCCATCAGCCTTGGCCACTGAGAGAATGATAGGAATTGTGGCCCAATAGGTCTTTATCCAGTGGCCAGGAGGACATTAAAATTTGTGCACAGACCCAGAAACAGGTCAACAATAGTATCCTTGCAATGTTCTCCTTGTGTTTTTCTTGAATGATACCTCATCTTTGCAGCCTCTTCTTTCACAAATACACACACACTACTTCCATTCCCTACCGATTTCACTAATCATGCTCTAACTCTCACCCTGTTGGTGTGAAGGTAGCTACCCAGTGGCTTTGACTGCTTGCTGATGTTCGCTGGGTGGCAGGACCCAGCCCAAAGGCACAATGTTCCTGCCAAGAAGATCACAATCTCTCAACTGTGATTGAAGGGGATAATCCTTGCCAACTGTAAAAGCTGTTCTGAGAATTCCTGAGATAGCCCACCTGAACTGCTTGAGATACTTGACATGGCACACATAAAATGTCAAGCATCTTTAGACTGCAAGGAGTTGGAGAGAGGCATTCAGCACTGGGTGATCTTGGCTGCTGCAAGGATAACGTAGGGCAGGGGTGTCCAAACTTTTTGCAAGGAGGGCCAGATTTGGTGAGGTGAAAATGTATGGGGGCCAACCATTCAGCTGCCTTAGGACATGCAAGGAGGCAGGGAGGACGCTGCAGCAACGGAACTGGGGGCGGGTAGTCAGGGCAGGTGGCCGGGGGAAGGATGGAGGCAGGAAGGCCACACAAACCATAAAACTGCAAGCTGACATCTCCATCTGATATGGGTAGGGGCCAGTTGGTAGTCATGTGTGACAGGCTGAGCTGGCAGGGACAAGAGGCTGTGGGCCGCTCAAAATTTGAAAACAGGCTGCATATGGCCCCCGGCCCTGACTTTGGACATGCCTGATGTAGGGGAATGGTAGCTGTGTGGCACCTTCTGGTGTCCTTGCACTGCAGTTACTTGTTTGGCCTCCTCATTGGTTATGCTGCACAGGGATTATGGGAAGGGCAGTTCAAGAATATCAGGAGGGAATGCTTTCTCCAACTACAGCATAAGGCCTAGGTTAGAGCCTACACAGACAATTGCAGCAAAGGGCTGGGCATACAACTATACACCCATCCATCTCCAAATAACTACTTGCTGACTGCCCACACAAATAACAGAAATCATGTCTCTGCTCTGGGCAGGTTTCATTCCCAATGGTGTGGAGATGAATTCAGCTTGTCTGGAGGTTCAGTCCACAAGGAAATCCACATCTTGATCATGGGCCTGTACTGGGATTTGTGATGGAAGGGCTGAGGTGGAATCCCAGCTTCTCCCTGTCTGTGCCGAGAAATGTGCCACTATTTCCGGTTCCAAGTTGAACACAAACACAAGAAAGAGACTTTTCAAAAAAATAATAATAATATGGAAGATTCTTTTTGGTTTTACGGTTCTGAATGCCTAATGCCCCAAAGTCTCAGGGAAAATAAATAAATATCAGGCTTTATCTCTGCAGTTACATGTACTTAAACAGCCAGCTAGGCAGCCTTTAAAATGCTCTGTCAAGCTTACCACTTTCCAGCCAGCTCAACAACCCCGTTAAGTCAATTTGCATTGGATAATTATTTTCTATTAAGTGATAACAATCCTGTTCCATATGGAAATAATCTTGTCCAGAGGCCAAATGGTTTATCCAGAGTAGGAAACAAGTCTTCACATTTGTGAAACAGGAGAACATGGTGTTGCTATTAGCGGTATTAGGAACATGGGGGAGTGGGGAGGAGGGGGAGGAGTGAGGTGACTGTCAACAAGAGGGGAGCCGTCTAAGGAGGACCACATTATGGAAAGGCACCCGGGCAATCTTTTTTTTAAAAAAAAAAATTTGTTCAGAGCCTCTGCTCATTCAATGCAGCCTTCCTGAAAGCGGCATCCTCCCAAAGTGGTGGATGTGTACAGCTCCCGTTCTCTGCATCCTTTGGCCATGCCAGTTCAGAATCACTGACTTACAACAATCAAACCAATCTCAAGAACATCAGACTGGCCAAAATGTAGAACTTAAGAACACAAATCAGATCCCCAAACGAATTAAAGAATTTGCTAGGCCCGTAGCAATAGGCCAGTATTCCTCGGCCAGGTGGAATACAGAATTGGTCTAGATGGCATGCAAAATAACATAAATAGTTTTCGCCCCTCAGCATGCATATCCCCTTGGAAGTGTGCTTTGCAGTCTCTTGCCAACCCTACTTGCCCTGGGCCATGTATCTGACATCTTCCATGGCTCAGCGGCAAAAACGCAGTACTGCAGTCAAGTCTCTGCTCACAACCTGAGTTTGACCCCAACAGGCTCTAGGTTAACTCAGCCTTCCATCCTTTCAAAGTCAGTACAATGAGTTCCCACCTCTCTGGAGGCTACAGTTTAGCACTATGGGGCAGTATATAAACAACCACCTTCTAGTATGCTAAGAGTACCTCCAGATGCTTCGAGTTTTTCCTGATCCCTTGTTCTCCTGCTCACCCATTTACCATAAATGATATAGCAGAATGTTGTCAATGCACGAATGTGCTCTTATGTCAAAGGCTAGCAAAAGTATTATGATGTCACTTTTCATGGACTAGGGTCCACTTAATATGATGCAAACTTTGAAGGTAGAGTTGTCCACTGCATAAGACAGCAGTGCTTGATTGTGTTAGCACAAGAGTTAGAGAAGAATCTATGAAGTTGGACTTTGCTTTCATGTGGAGTGGCTGGCTTTTCTTCTGGTCTCTGGATTCAAAACTTTGAAGCAACTAGTTCTCCATCGTGGCCTTCGTGAAGCCACACAGATGGGTTTCCCAGGCGCCCCTGCGCCAGAGGTCGGAACTTCCCTAGCAATAGGAAAGTTCGTTAGTCTCCGCCCCCGCACCCTGCACATGTGCCAGGGTGTTCCCGCCTAAACGCCTCAGTTCCTCTTAACTGCCTTGGCTAGAGGTTCCTTTTTTCTTAGTCTCCGCGCCCTTTTCGAGATTCTCGTCAGATTAGATTTCTTCGGTTTTTGACTTCGGACTGTCCATGACTAATGTCTTTTGCCCTGCCGTTCAAACGCTGCCCTAACTGCCAGGCGAAAATCCCGCACTCGGACAAACACGAACTTTGTTTGTTTTGTCTGGGAGAGCACCATCGGACCGACTCCTGTCCGATTTGCAAGGGATTCAGTTCACAGGCTCTAAAAAACCGCCGCAATCGCCTGGCCAGTTATCTCCTTGAGCGCTCACTCCGACCGCAACCTATGGAACAGAAGGCAGCGGAATCGTTCCGTAAGTCGGAGGCCCCGGGGCGGGTGGAGAAGCCCAGGGAGAAGTCAAAGACCATCCCGGTCCTTCAGGCTTTGGCTTCGTCGATTCCAAAATCATCTTCGAGTCCATCTTCTAAGTCCTCTAACACTTGAAGACTTCCAAACCGTCGACTAAAACCACGTCGGTTTCGAAGACTACAGCCAGTTCTTTCCGGGCCTCCCCTTCCTTGACCATCGAAACGGAGTTCTCCGGTTCGGCGGTGGCTGTGCTGCCAAGGGCTCTGTCCCTGAAATGCCAGCAGCTTCTTCCATCCGACCCGTTGGAGTTGTCATCGGATGATGACTTTAGCCCACCGCCTAATATCGCCTTGGTGGGCTCCACTCCGATGGAATCCAAGACCCATCGATCCGGATCGGAAAGGACCAGTCGCTCGATCCCCTTCACTGGCTTCAAGAGCGGCTTCGTCCCCAGTTCTCGTCCGGGAGACTGAATTGGAGGAACGTGCTGCCTCACTCCCGCCCAAACTACCCTCGGGTTCGGGTGTGATTTCGAAGACTGAAAGGTCGAAATGCAGCAAGCAAGTTCATTTGCATTCCTCCATCCCGACGCCGGTGGCTGGATCCAAGCCTCCAACCCAGCCTGTGCCTGTCGAATCCATGCCAGCTGCACCTGTCGAATCCGTCCCAGCTGCTGTTGCCTTAGCGCTGACCCCGCCGAAGCGGACCACCGAGGCTTCGGATTTGGCCGAGCCGCCCAAAAAGAAAAGGCGTAAGGAACATTACACCCAGCTTCCTGTGGCTGTTCCACCCATACCGGCCTTTTCTCTTCGCTTTGATGGGAAGCAGTGGTCGATACAATCAACTGAGCAAGTCGAATCCGACCATATGGCTTTGGTCCCGTCCTCTTCAGGCTCCAATCAAGAGGATGCATTAGACTCGGAGGTGGAATCCGTCGAATCCGAGGCTTCGGATTCGGGATCTTTGCAGCTGGTTACCTCTCCTGACTCTGAAGTGGATGAAAAATCTCCTCCTTCCTCTTCTAGTTCTATGAGGAACTATGCCAATTTCCTTGTACGGATGTCCAAGACCATCGATCTCCCCATCCATCAGCCTCAGCCCAAGAGAGTGTGTCACATCTTCGGCAGGATTGCGAACGATGAGACATCTCCAGTGCATCTCACTCTCATCCCGTCTTTCCTCACCATGATTGAGGATTCCTTCCAGGCTTTATCCACCACATCCATCCCGCGTAAACTGGAGGCACTTTACAGAGTGCATGATGATAAAGCACCTTACCTCAACAAGCACCCAACTCCCAACTCTGTTGTGGTTGCATCCTCACAAGTACAGTCTTGTTCTAAACAGACTCCCATCCCTCCTTCCAAAGAAGGGCGGAAGCTGGATGCAGTTGGCAGACATCTCTACTCCTTTGCGGTCCTTCAGCACAAGATCGCGAATTACCAAGGAGCCATGGGTGCATATCAACGGGACCTTCTAACTCATCTACACCCGTTTTTGGAGTTGATCCTGGAGGAAAAACGTGCAGAGGCATCTGCTCTTTACGAGGAATCTATGGCCCTAGCGGCACAGCAAATGAGGGCCTCCAAGCACTCCTTCGATGCGGCATCAAGGGTGCTGAATTCCTCCATTACCCTACGCAGACACGCCTGGCTGCGTACAACCGGCCTGTCAGATTATCATAAATCACAAATTGAATTTCTCCCCTTTGATGGTTCCGGTCTCTTCAACAAGGCAACTGATGACCTCATGGAAGATCGGCATAAGAAGCAGGATACTGCCAAGAAATTGAATGTAATCCCTGCTTGTCAGAAGTCTTCCTTTCGCTTCCACACAAGAAGACGTTTCTGGCCCCCGTCAGCTCAATCTTCCTCAAAACATCAACAGAGAGATCGTCCAGCCAGATCCTCTGCTCTGTCCAGTTTCGCCTCCAAGGCTAAGAAGTCCAAGCCTTCTGCTGGGGCCTCCAAGCCCAGGGACAGGAGATCTAGAGATGACTACTGACCATCACTCCATCCGGCTCAATCTGTTTCTCCCGGCTTGGCAACGCATAACGTCCGACCAATGGGTACTATCTATAATCCAACGAGGTTACCTGCTGGAGTTGGATTCCTTTCCCCCGTTGGGGAATTTAGTCCACACCTCTCCATCTCCCTGCCTGTTAGAGGAGATTTCCTCTCTTCTTCAGAAGCAAGCAATCGAAAGGGTCCCAAGACACAGCTCTCGACTAGGCCTCTTCTCCCGCTATTTTACAGTCCCAAAGAAAGACAGAGGGCTTCGGCCTATTCTGGACCTCAGATTCTTGAACAGATTCTTGGTCTACAGAAAATTTCGCATGGTCACCTTGGAGAAGGTCATCCCTCTACTCAGAAGAGGAGACTGGTTTTGTCTTGTCAACCTCAAAGATGCTTACTTCCACATATCAATCCACCCAGCTCATCGTCATCTGCTTCGTTTCACCATAGGGGAAGACACCTATCAGTACGCTGCCCTTCCCTTTGGGCTGGCCACAGCTCCAAGGGTCTTTACCAAGTGCATGGCCCCAGTGACAGCCTATCTTCACACCTTAGGAATAGTGGTCTTCCCCTACCTCGACGACTGGTTGATTGTCGCGGACTCCCAAACCAAGGCTCAACAAGACATCAACTAGAGACTCTAGACACCTTAGGTCTACAAGTAAATTACAGCAAGTTGCACCTAGAACCTTCTCAAATAGTCAATTTCATCAGTGCCATATTGGATTCAACAAGAGCTCTGGCCTTTCCTCCAAGGACCAGGATTGCAGAAATGCTCTGTCTGCTCCTTCATTTTCAACCACATCAGGTCTTGCCAGCTGTGGAGGTCCAAAGATTGTTAGGTTTCATGGCCTCTATGACCTCGGTCTTGGTACACACAAGGCTTCGACTCAGACCTCTACAGGCCTGGTTTCTTCTTCATTTCAACCCTCTTCGGGATCCTCCCAGCAAACCTCTTCGCATCCCTCCCGACTTACCTCATCACCTTCGCTGGTGGTCTTCTCGGACCAACATCCTTTCCAGTCGTCCGTTCAGGAACCCCTTCCCCACAATTCAGGTGACTACGGACACCAGCAACACCGGTTGGGGTGCCATCTGCCTCACTTTCTCTATACACGATACCTGGTCCCCTCAGGAGCAGAGGCTCCACATCAAGGAGTTAGAGCTGCAGGCGATCTTCAAGTCGTTCCGGGCGTTCATCCGTCACCTCTCCGGCAATGTAGTACTGGCAGTGACCGACAACACAACTGCCATGTACTACATCAACAAACAGGGTGGAACCCACTCTCGCCGTCTTCTGAAGCTCACGATCCGCTTCTGGAATTGGTGCATTTCACACGACATTCATCTGATTGCGATGAACCTACCTGGAGAGGAGAATTCCGATGCAGACCATCTCAGCAGACGTCTCCATGCGACTCACGAGTGGGAACTGCACCCCGGAACCTTCAGCCTTCTCTGCCACAAGTGGGGCTACCCTCGTGTGGACTTGTTCGGCTCCCAGTGCAACTCCAAGTGCCAGGAGTATTGCTCGAAGGCAGGAATAGGAAGGAACTCGTTGGGGGACGCACTTCTCCTCCCATGGTCCTCCAACCTGCTTTATGCCTTCCCTCCTGTTCCTCTGATTCACAGGGTTGTCATAAAGACTTTGCAGGAGAGAGACAACATCATTCTGATAGCTCCTTGGTGGCCTCGACAACCTTGGTTTGCATCCCTCCTTCAGATGTCATCCGACTACCTTCGATTGGCCCAGTTTCCGGAACTACTTTCACTGGACAACGGCCAGATTCTTCACCCAGACCTGAATCGCCTCCAACTCACAGCATGGAGGATTCAGTCCTGATCGACTCCATCATTAGTTCCTGCCGCAAGCCTTCCACTACAAGGCTTTACTCCTACAAATGGAAGAGATTTTCTCTTTTTGCGGCGGACAAGGGGTTTGATCCTGTTAATCCATCACTTACCTGGGTTCTCCAATACCTCCTTCACTTAAAACGCTCAGGACTTACTTCTGCTTCCTTAAGAGTCCACCTTTCAGCTATTGTGGCTCACCAACCACAGCTCTCGGAAGCAGCTGCCTTCTTCAGACATCCTAGGATGAAGCAGTTCCTGAGGGGCCTCAATAATACTTTCCCTGACAGGAAACCAATTCCTCCTCAATGGTCCCTGTCCTTGGTCCTTCGGGCTTTGCAGCGCCCGCCTTTCGAGCCCATGGCATCTACAGACCTTAGATTGCTCGCTCTAAAAACTGCCTTTTTGGTGGCCATCACTTCTGCTAGGAGGTCCAGCAAGCTCTGCGCTCTACGATGTGACCCTCCTTATTTGCGTTTCCACCAGGACAGGGTGGTGGCCTATCCAGATGTCACTTTCCTGCCGAAAGTTGTCTCATCTTTTCATGTTTCTCAACCAGTCATTTTACCAAATTTCTTTCCAAATCCCTCTACTAGGATTGAAAGAGACATGCACACACTTGATGTCAGAAGGTCCCTAGCCTTTTATGTCTCTAGGACCAAATCCATCAGGAAGACTAACAAACTGTTTGTGTGCCATGATCCTGCGGTGCTGGGTAGTCCTGTCTCTCCCCAACGGTTTGCCTGCTGGATAGTTCAAAGTATTAGGCTCTCCTATGAGGTACCCTTACCCTTGGGTATTTGTGCTCACTCCACCAGAGCTATGGCCTCCTCCACGGCCTTTCTGAAGGGTGTCCCCCTGGAAGACATCTGCCAGGCGGCCACCTGGTCGACACCAGATACCTTCGTGACCCACTACAGAGTGGATGCCCGCGTGAGGTCAGCCTCTTCCTTCGGGAGGGCAGTGCTTTCCTTTGTGACGGCGTGACTACCCTCCTGCCTGTGAGTACTGCTTGCAATCACCCATCTGTGTGGCTTCACGAAGGCCACGATGGAGAAGAACCAGTTACTTACCTGTAAAGGTGGTTCTTCAAGTGGACCTTCATGAAGCCACACAGCACCCGCCCGCCTCCCCTCGGACCATCACGCCCTGACTGGTACTACCATTACCTGTCCACTCGAAGAACCACCTTTACAGGTAAGTAACTGGTTCTTATAAGATACTTTGTTAATTTGTTACCTTTGGGTAACGAAAAGTAACATAGGCACTAGGTAACAGTCTGTAAAGATTCTTAGTCATCCAGGTGAGTTTATCTGAAAGTTGAGTCATGGCAACTGGACGTCTTTTCTTGAGAGAGTGAAACATTTCGCTGCTCATCCAAACAGCTTCATCAGACTGACAAAGTTGTTTGGATGAGCAGCAAAACATTTCAGTCTCTCAAGAACAGAAGTCCAGTTGCCATGACTCAACTTTCAGATGGTTAACAGTTACTTTTGTAATTAGTAATATTTTACAACAAAAATAAGTTAAAAGTTATTTAAAGGCATTTTTAGAGCACTTTCCAGTTTTATACTATTCTCCTAATCTAAAATCGTACGGGAAAGGATTGATTTGTTGTCTCTTTTTAACTGTCCACCTCTTTTTTCATATTTCATGGTGCAAAAGCAGAGAATACTTCCCTGTAATTTCTGGGTAAAGGAAAGGACAACACAGTCTCTTAATAATACTTTGTTGACCAGAGAACCCCAAAAAAACCCAAAAACAAAACAAAAAAAAAAAAAACCTAGCACTGTGAAGTAATCAGTAATACAAAAAGCTTCCTTTAAAAATAACATTGCAAAACTATGTCTGGATTAAAAAACAATTTTACACATTTTGTAAAAAAAATGGTGACTAGACCATGCTTGTATATTTCATACATGGTTACTTTGCTTTGATAAACAGATTGTCTCTGATGAGTCAAGATGGTATTGTGTTCTATGTTATGTTACCAGTCTAGAAAAGGTTTTCCTTTAACTATGCAATGGTTTTATCACACACACACAAATAGTTGATAATGCATAATAGGCAGTCAAGACCACATTAGATCATAGGCTAAACTTATTCTACCCTTCCAGAGATAACTTCCAGTTGCCACACTGCCTGCTTCAAGACACCCTCTTTCTGAAAGTCTCTCCACTTCAAATGCACTTAAAAGGTTAAAAAGTGGAATCCAAAGCATCATCAACTGAACAAGTACATGAGCTATGCAGTCTCTGGTTTCCAGATATGGGGAGTAGAGATGGGCACGACCAGAAAAAATGATGTTTCGATTTTTTGTTTGTCAGAACGGGTCCGTTCGTTCCGTTTCCATTTGTCGCAAAATTTTTCAAAAATTTGTCGTTTTGATGTTTCGTTTGTCGTTTGTCGTTTTTGCCGCGATTTAGCACGATTTGGCTTCCCAGAGCATGGGGGTGTCCCACAATGACCCAGAGCAGGCAGAAAACACTTTAAACTGGGTGATGAATAATATATTTAATAAATATATCATAGCATAAGACTGCATCCTATGCAATAATGCAAACAAAGTGGGCAGAATGCAATATTCTTTTTTTCTCTTGTTCAACGCTGACTGAACCGGCCACCCTACTTGGTCTGGCTGCCTGTTATACTTTTTTTTGTTTTGTTTTGAAGCCTTTATCCATCCCATTTCCCCTCCACCTCTCAGAGGCAGCAGGAGACACAGTATTCCGTTCCTCCCCCAAATCTGGATGAGGGTCTACTCCTCTCAATGTCCCCTCCCTCCCCATGACACTCCTTGAAAAGCCAAGCAAATGCCACCCTGGTCAACTAGCGGTCAGAGATTCAGTGTGGTAGAGGCATGACAGATGCTCCCCCCCCACTAATCTTGTTAAGTGCCCCTCCTCTCACTTTCTCCCCCAATTCCCAATACAGTTCCCCTCAACCTCTTGGGGAATCATCCCCAGCTGGAGTATCCCAAGAAGCTGACTGGCAGAATCCCCAAGGATCAAATTCAGGAGCAAATGGAGGCCCTCCAGAAAACCCTGGAGGTCAGTCCACCACTCTTTGTGCAGGCAGCTGTGTTTGATTTCCTCCAAACAGGGCTCAGTGGCCACGTTCTCCCCCAAAGCAGGAGACTGAGTTCCGCCCAGGAGGCAGAGTCTGCGCAGGGAAGCCACAAAGCCAGAGTGCCAGGGAAGGGATTGTTTCTGCCACCTTTGGAGGCCGGAGTGACTTTCCAAACCTCCTTATTTTTAGGATAAGGTAGGGAACACCCTGGTGCCTCCTTGTCCTCAGGATTTCCTGCCTCTTTGAGGCCGGAGTACTGAGAAGATTGGGAGGTGGATTATAAGGTTGAACCAGCAGCAACCTATGCTGCTGCTGCTGCTGCTGCTTGGGAACAGCCTGGAGACCAGGCCAGAGTTTTGCCTTCCCAGGAGACCGGGTTCCGCCAACCTTTTCTTGGGGAGGGATTGTTTCAGCCGCCTACGGCCACTAGGCCAGAGTTTTGCCTACCCAGTGGAGACACAGTCCACGCACGCAGCAAAGCCACGAAGCCAGAGCGCCAGGGAAGTTTAGGGAGGGATTGTTTCAGCCGCCTACTTTGGAGGCCACAGTTTTGTCTACCCAGGAGACCATTCCACCAACCAAGGGGAGACACAGTCCACGCACGCAGCAAAGCCACGAAGCCAGAGCGCCAGGGGCATGGAAGTTCTCTGGGCCGTGGTCTGTCAACCAGCAACATTTAGTCCTACACACACAGTACCAGTGCTGTGAGTCTATGTGTCCTCTACTTCCTGCTGAACAGTAATGCAAAGGTGGCTCACGCAGGAGACCGAGTTTCTCCATCCCAGAGGAGACACAGCCAGGCCAGAGTTTTGCCTACTCAGGAGACCGAGTTCCATCACCGACGCAGTGGAGACATAGTCCACGCAGGAAAGCCACAAACCCAGAGCGCCAGGAAACTTTAGGGAGGGATTCTTTCAGCCACCTACTTTGCAGGCCACAGTTTTGCCTACCCAGGAGACAGAGTTCTGCCTACCCAGTGGACAGGGCCCAGGAGGCAGAGTCCATTAAGGCAAACCAGAGGCAGTTGCCTTTCAGCCCAAAATGGACAGGGGTTTGCGCTGCCCAGCCTGCTGCCCCCCAGTGGAGACACAGTCCACGCCCAACAAAGCCATGGCAGCCGCCCGCCCCCTGCAGCCGCCGCCTACCACCCACCAGGCCCCCCCAGTGCCGCCAGTGCTGCCGCCACCCGCCCCCGCCCAGGGAATTTTTCTTGGGAAGACTTTCCCGCCTACTTTTGACGCCGCAGCTGCCCGCCCCAGTTCCACCGCCACTGGAGACACAGCCACGCACGCAACAAAGCCACGAAGCCAGAGCGCAAGGGGCAGGGAAGTTCTCTTTGCCGTGGTCTGTCAACCAGCAACATTTAGTCCTATGCACACAGTACCAGTGCTGTGAGTCTAGATGTCCTCTACTTCCTGCTGAACAGTAATGCAAAGGTGGCTCATGCAGGAGACCGAGTTTCTCCATACCAGGTGAGAAACAGTCCATGCAGGGAAGCCAGAGGGTCAGGAAATTAAAATCCTATCCTCCTCATAGAGGATAGGGTATTTGAAATAGAAATAGAAATGGAAATAGAAATACAAATAAAAAGATAAATAAAAATAGGGTAATAGAAAGAGAAATAGAAATTTGGAGGATACTAGGGTACTATAGGATAGATAGGGTACTAGAGGATAGGCTACTACTTGAGGCTGCTAAATCCGGCAGGGGCAAGCTGCTGCACGGCTGCCATGGGGTGACAAGCTGAATCAGTAACCCACAGTACTTTTGGCCCACCATTTTGTACCACCCAAGCGAAGCCAGGCCAGAGTTTTGCCTACTCAGGAGACCGAGTTCCACCACCAACCCAGTGGAGGAGACACAGTCCATGCAGGAAAGCCAGAGGGCAGGAAATTACTTTCCTATCCTCCTCATTTAGAGGATAGGGTCCTAGAAATAGAAATACAAGTAAAAATACAAATACAAATACAAATACAAATACAAATAGGGTTAGGTTAATAGCAGTAGAAATAGAAATGGAGATGATAGGTTAGGATAGGGTAATAGAGAATATGGTACTAGGGAACAGCGCGAATAATAATAATGTTGCGTTGCTGCTGGCAGCCAGACGCAACCTTGAAAGAAAATAACGATTTCTGTGAATCCCTGGTTAGTTCCAGGTACTTGATGTTCCTGATAAAGTTGGCCTCCCTTGGCCATTCATTCCGTCAGCCCGGAGTGGAGACAGAGTGGATGCATGCAGGGAGGGTGGAGTGCAAGGAAGGATTCTCCCCTCCTTGTCCTAGGGATTTTCGGCCTGTTAGAGGCAGGAGTGAGTTTACACCCCAGGAGACCGAGTTTCATCAACCCAGGAGACAGGGTGGATGCTGGAGAGCAGGGCTATTTCTTTAAGGCTGTAAGGAGAGCTAGGCCCCTGCTAATCAGACTTTGAGATAGGTTGTTGTAAAGTGCATCTCGACCACTTTGTAAGCAGAGTGGCTCCAAAACCCCAGGGAAGGGAGGAACGCATTGAGGAAGGCAGGTATTAGGGTGTACAGACCAGCCATGGCCAACGGGGAAATATTGGGCCTACACTGACCCTAGGAAAAAATCTTCCTGGGCTGCTATAAAGACCAGGGAAGCCCTATAAAAACTGGGCTAAGTATGTAGCCTTTATTAGATCCATGCATGCAGCGGAATTACAGGCAGTCAGGCAGACAAGGGTGGAAGGCAGGCAGGCAGGCGAAGCATTCAGGCATTTAGGCAGGCAGTCATACAGACAAAGCAGACAGCCAGGCATAACTGCGTTGCGCTGGTGCGGAATGTTAGGATGGGAGGCATACAGGCATTGGTTTGATGGGGTTCGGGAGGGTTAGGGGAAGTTGCACGGCTGCAACCCCAACAGTGATATCTGGTTCAAAATTATAAACATTTATTGGTCCTCCCTGGTTTGGGGCCAGGCAAGGGCTAGAAAAATTGGGCCTACAGATTCAGACTCCCTTCAAATGACACATTGAGTGGTCCTCCCTGGTTTGGAACCATGCAAGGGCTAGAAAAATTGGGCGTACCGATACAGACTCCCTTCAAATGACACGTTGAGTGGTCCTCCCTGGTTTGGAGCCAGGCAAGGGCTAGAAAAATTGGGCCTACAGATTCAGACTCCCTTCAAATGACACATTGAGTGGTTCTCCCTGGTTTGGAGCCAGGCAAGGGCTAGAAAAAGTGGCCACGGGCAGTAATCTAATCTAACCTTTCAAATTGAGTGGGAATGCAGGAAGGAAGGCAGGCAGGCAGGAAGTCAGGTAGGCTGGCAGGCACAGGGCCAGGGAGGCAGGGAGGCTGGCAGGCAGGCAGGCAGGCTGGCAGGAAGTCGGGCTTGCAGGGAGGAAGGCAAGCTGGGAGGCAGGCATAATTGCAGGCAGGCATAAGTGTTGCTCTGGTAGTGCATGTTAGAGCAAGGGAGGCCTGATTGGAATGAACCGGTAAAAGAACGACTGTGGACCTAGGTCTTGGAATGTTGGGGTAATCCCAACGTGGAAAGGTTGAATTGGATGAAAGTCAACCTTTCCATGGTCTCCAGGTCCAGACGAGAGCGGCGCGGCCTCAGGACATCTCCCATGTGGGAGAAGACACACTCACTCTGGACACTGGTGGGTGGGATGGACAAGAGCTCCAACGCAAGAGTCGAAAGAGCGGGCCAGATGTCTGCCTTTCTGGCCCAGTAGTGGAGTGGGTCCAAGGTGAGGGGTTGTAGGGGCTCGGCCATGTACTACCTCACCATGGTCAGAGCGGGGTCCGGTTCTTCTTCCTCCCTTGCCTCCACTGAGGAGAAGACTGCCATGGCTAGGGCAGAGGCCAGGTAGTTGGCTGCTGTTATGGAACCTGGTCTCTGGGTGTACACTCCTGCAGTAGAGGAGGAAGAGGACGCTTGCGAGGATTCCTCTTCTGGATTGCTCTGGCTTCCGTGCGCCCTCGGGAGCGCCTGGGCCTGATTTGAGGCAACCCTGCGGACTTGACGGCATAGCTCCATCTTCCAGGAGTTCAGGTCGGCACCGCTCCCCACCAGGGAACCCTTGATGCGAGGGTCGCACAGGCATGCCATCTGGTACACCTTTTCCCTCCTCAGTGGGCTAAGGCGGGTATCCATGCCGGTCAACAGCCTGTCTGCCAAGGCCCTGCTCTTTGGGAGAAGATCGGCTTCTTCCCGGATACTGGCCTCTAGGCGTTGGCGAAGGGCATGTATCAGGGGGAGTATGTGGCCCAGGCTGGCGTTGTAGTTGCTGAAGATGTGGGAGGTCTCCTCAAAAGGCTGTAGGATACCCACCATTTGGGAGAGGGCGAGCCACTCAGTAGCACCAATGTCCAACACCCTTCCCTCAGACAGGACGGGAGTCTGGGACATGACGTATTCCACCACTTGCCTCTGCTCCACCAGGCGCTTGACCATTTCGTAGGTGGAGTTCCACCGGGTGGTCACGTCCTGGATCAGGACGTGCTCTGGTAGGCCCATCTCCACCTGCTTTTCACACATCATCCTGGATTCCTTGATGCTGCGTGAGAAGTGCCCGACTATTTTCCTGCACTTGTCCAGCAAGGCCTTGGTCTCCAGGGTCCCCTCACACCAGGAGTCCTTCGGTGCACCCAGCCCAATGGCATCGCCCACCACTAGATGCAGTTTGTGTGCTACGCACAGGATGCCCTGGAACCCTGCCCCTTCAACTGCGTTGATCATGTTACGTCCTGCGTCAGTGACCATGAATCCGCGATTGACCTGCCCCTTGGTTCCCAATCCCCACTCTCGCAGTGCTGTCTTGAGGACCTCAGAAATGTGGATGCCTTTGGCACTGTCCTCCATGCTTTGTGCCTGGAGAAGCACCACCCTGTACCCTCTTGGGGTGCTCCCTTGTGGCTCCCCCTGCAGCTGTTCTTGGGATGCCCTAGTGTCAAGGACCTCCTTGGGTTGCCACCAATGAGCCATCAGAGAGAGGTATCCATGGTGCCCACCGGTCCAGAGGTCGGAAGTGAAGTGGATCTTCCTTCCTCTGGCCGCCTGAAGCACGGCCCGGACCATGTCCCTGACAGACTCAAAAAGGGAGGGAATCACCCGCCTGCTGAAGGTACACCGGGATGGAGGCTCATACCATGGAGCCACGTGCTTCATCAGATGCCTAAAGCCCGATGACTCAACAAAGGAGAGGGGCAACCCGTTCATTGCCACCATTTCACCAACCACGCGAGTGGTGGTCTCCTATACCTTGGCCCTATTACGTTGGCTGACAAAACTCCCACACAGTGGCACCACTTCCTGCAGAGTGGCCTGCCTCTTCCCCCTCTCAGTGGAGCTGTCTCTGGAGTCCTCCTTCCCCATGCCTGCTTCCCCCCCTCTTATGAAATATATTTTCTTATATTAGTTTTTAGTAAAAAAATAAACTTATCCTTTTGGCCCAGAAGCTTACTCTCACACTGTGCTCTTTTTGACAAGCTTTTAATGTTGCCCTGCTGGCCCTTGATATAATTTTCTGAATTCTAAAATCAAATTGATCCACTGAAATGGAGTGTGGCTGTGTTCAGTGCACACAACAACACAACAAGTGTAAACAAACAATGAGCTGGAGCAATGAGTAAATACAGTGGTACCTTGTATAAAGGAATTAATTCGTTCCCAATGAAATTATGTTAAGCTAATTTTCCTTTATACGAATTCCCATCGGAATGCATTGAAAATGGAGTGATCCCATTTTTATGTTGTACGGATTCTCCCCATAGGCAATTATGTTAAGCAAATTTCCCCTATCTCTGGAATTTTTATGTTGTACAAATTTTATATTATGCAAGTTGTTTGTTATACAAGGGTCCACTGTATTAATATATAATATTGAAAAATATATATGTATATTCTGTCCCGTTAGGAATAGATCTTCAGAGCAGGTTCTGTTATTGCGCCCCAAAATGTGTGTGTGCAAGCAAACTTGTTGGCCTCTCCCTGTAATTGAACTGGAGTGGTGGAATTGTTCAATGAGACTGAGAGGTAAGGTAGTGTTGTATTTCCCCCTCTCCCTCCCCCAAAAAAATGAAGCAGCAGCAGCAGCAAATGAATTTGGTTGCCTTATTAATCATCTCCCCAGTAAATGAACTTGATTTGTTAGAGGTAGGGTGAATGCCCCCCCCCCACAGATTAGGCTGATGTAATTAAATGTAACAGCCTGGGCTGGCAGCAGCACCAGCTGCAACTGGGCTTCTGTTCTGGAAGGGTGGCTTGCCAGCCACACCCCAAAAGTGGCACTCAGCCGATAGCTCGGGAAATACTGAGGCAACGAACAATAGGAGACAGGAACTTTTATCTACTTCCATTCTGCTCTTCCCCCCGCCTCCATGTAAAGAGATAACATGCACCTGCAACATGTATTTTAACAAAGAGAAACAGTTCTAGCTTTAAGCTTATTCACACAGGATATTTTCTAGTTAGAAACAATTAATCTTGCAGAACAGTGCCCCCTACCATAGTCATGCTTGCGTCAAGACGCTCCTGCTCGCTTACAGCTTGCAACAGATCATACAGGGCTTCATTGTTCCAAAGAAAGATACATCTAGCGGTCCTGCCTGGCTTTGCTATTTCAGTATACATGGGAATGGAATTTCAAGGCAGGCACTTGGCTGTGTCAGCCTTTTACTTTTCAGAGTTGGGAAGGAAAGACAGAGACTGAAATGCTTTTCTTGAACCAAATTCCAGCCATTGCTTTCATGCTTTAAGGCTTATTAAAAGGTATACATATATGTTCAAGTGATTAGTAGCCAGTTACTTTATCTATAGTGACTGCTCATTGATTACACTTAAATTGCCATTTGATCTACAATGACTTTGCTTTGCTGAGTGTTAAGGCAGGATATATGAGTGTATTGGATATATGGGATTATAGCCCCTTTATTGGCAGTGGCTATTTAAACTATATTTGAATACAATACCTATCAAAAGTAACCCTGAAAAGAGAGTAGGGGTACTAGATGCCTCCAAAAAAGATATTGTATTGGGTAAATAAAATATAGTTCAGTTGTACATCAACTGTGTAGTGCAGCTAAATGAATTTGAAATTCTCTTATTTTCTCTCAGGTAGGAAAACGTTGAAAAAAACAAATGGTACTATTTGAAATTGAAACTAAATCCAGAAGTAGACTCTTTTAATCCAATATAACATATTAATCAGAAAACTCAGCAGAGAACTTATTGCTGAGTGTTCTGTTCCTGTACCTCAAATTGTGTGTGGGTGTGCAAGCAAATTGAACTTGGAAAAAAGTAGGAAATAAATGGTATGTTTTAAAATAAATCCACACACCCCACTCCCAGTCGACCCTCCCCTTTTATCCAATAGCAGAAAAATCCTCCTCTCCCCACAAACAGCCAGAGAAGAGAAGAAAGAAAGAAAAAAGAATAACTTCTTCCCTTCGGCAGACAAAGCTGCAGGGAATCAAAACAATACTTTTCTAAATTCAATTCCCTCCCTGCCTGCCTAACTGAAAGCCTACAGCCTCCACCCAGGCCTCCCTCCTCCAATATTCATCTGTTTCGATTGGATCGCACCAGCAGCCACAGCCCTCCTCCCTCAACCACCACACACCGACTGCGATTTCTGGAAGGTGCCTCAAGTATTTATACTCTCTGGCACATCCAGAAGTGTCAGTCAAAACCTGGCCATGCCATTGGTGGAATGGAGCAAAAAATTTTCATGGTCCCATCCCATGCCCAGCCCATTAATGGGCAGGTCTAAAAAATAAAAATAAAATAAAATAAAATAAAATCAATGCGATGTTTTATTGCAATAAAAAACCCACTGCCTGCAACTATTAAAATTCAGGCATTAGAATAAATAAATTTCAACATGTTTGTCTTGTGCTTTGGTGTGTTTTTGGACCACGATTTAAAAATAAAAATTGTGGTAGCCATTTTGGATCCCCCCCACCGCATGGCACTGACGACGAGGATGACCCCCCCAGCCTGGTGCAAGCAGCCCAGGACAGGAGAGGAGGGGGGGAAAGGCCGGGGACCCCCCAGAAACCACCCCTCTGGTAGGTGGCAAAGCCTCAGGCAGGCATATTTTTGCCTGATTTTTTTGGCCAGGAATCGGTTTTTTAAAAGCTTTTTTAAAAACTTTTTTCCTGGGCTTCGCATCACGCAATGCCACAAACGGAAACGAAAAACCCGACCAAATTTTTCTTTTGTCGGTTCGGGTTCGAGCGGGGCTGGCTTAATTACCGTTACCGTTTCCGTTATGTAATGGAACCGAAAAAATGGAAACGGAAATGGAAATTTCGCCGTTACGTGCCCATGTCTAATGGGGAGGTTTACTGCAGTTGTATTTATTATAGATATACATTTGCATCTGTATATGTCGTGGAAACCAGCATCCACTGTTTTGAAGGTGCCGCTGCGACTAGTTGGGGCATCTGCATCCCACCATGTGATAGAGGAGAGGCACATTGAGCAGGATGTGTAAAGATGGCTGAGCGACAGGACCCTTCACCCAGCTGAAATGCAGCTGCGCATTAAAAAGGTGTTGACATATTATGACTGACCCCAGGAGGAGGGCGGCCACTGGCACGTTTGCCTTTACGTGGATCCCTTTGAGTGCCCAATGGCAGCTATACTGGCTTGGAGCATTTCCTAGAAGGTCTTTTGAAACTGGTGGCTATTTCTGGCTTGTAAGTTGTAGAGAATTTCCTTCTGCTTGGAGGAACGGGTGCTGCTCCACAATCAACACCAATGTGCCTTTTCACTTCCCACCAGCCCTGCTGGCAAATTGAGCAACAACACGGAGGAGACAGATACCGGGGAAACACCAATTAGTCTCCCCTGCCCTTTTGAGGACTGCAGTCTGCTTCTTCACATGCCTCTCCATTGGGGTGGGGATGAGGGGTGGCCTGCCTCCCACAAAAGCTTTTGCCAAATAAAACCATGTCACTTAAAGGTGCCACAGCAGTCCAGCGTGGCTGCCTCTTTTGAGGCAAAGAAATTACGCCTTACTGTGTCTTATTAATTGGGGAAGCAATTCATCTGACAGAAAGCCATCAGGGTCATGTTTATTGTATTGTAGGCTATGCTTCAGGCTGCTTGTCAGAAGTTCTGATTTTTTCCCGGTTTTGTGGCTTTCATGAGATGAGGGGAAACTCTGTCAGCCACGGTAAGGGATGTGAAATAAGTCATCTTCCCCCCCCCCCCAAAAAAAAGACCCCACAGCTGCCATGTTTGTGGGGAAGTCTTGCTAGGTATATATTTCTGCTCCCTAACCAGGTAAATCTCAGAAGGATTCTTGTTCTCTCCCAAATAATTATCATGCATTAAAATGCATGATACATATTTACATATGCATTGGGTAGTTCAAGTAAATACTTGGGTGAATATGCATGTTTCAAAAATACATATTTAACTAATAGTGTAATTAATTGGGGAAAAATACTTATTACTTAGGGGAGCGGCACATTCTCAAAAGAGCTTTAATTAGAAAATCCAAAGGGGGAGGATGATGGGAATGATTAGGATTTTTAAAACAATACTCCCCCCCCTCTCTGTGTGTGTGTGTGTGTGTGTGTGTGTGTGTGTGTGTGTGTGTGTGTGTGTGTTAGATACACACCCACATATATGCTTTCAGTCTCTCAGAGCATTCCCACTTAATCCTCTTGGACGTTCTCAATCAAGCACAAATCAGACATCAATAGAATGTGACACCATATAAATGTACGCAGTCATAAATGTGAGTGTTTCTGTTGAGGGTTTATATGATGGCCTTTGAAGTAATGAGATTACCACTGGACAGCTGAAATTAAGCACTGGAATTTTGCCAGGCACATACCTCTATGTGACAAATGTGCAGGTAAGAGGAGATAGATTTCTAGAAAGTTCATCGGCTGGCAGTGCAATTCCAGAGTTGGCTTCAGTCCCCCAAATGGTTTTAAATTTGCAGCCCCAGGGGTACTCAATTTAAAAGCATCACAGTCTGCCCCTTTATCTGGTGAATCTGTACTCAGCGCATATCGTGCGGAAAGTTTGACTAGATTCAGGTGAAGTGAAACTTTAGTAGAAGCACCATCCATTATCTACAAAGACATGTAAACAAAGCCATTTTACTGGCAGAAAAGAGCTGAGAACTTTTAGTGAAAGCGAAAGATGAAAATGGCAAAGCAGGACTGCGTCTGGACATTTTAAAAATTCACAACTAAAGAAGAACTACCACTTGAGGAGTGACAAAAGAGAAAATGAAATAGTGAAACATTTTGCACATCATGGTTCTATCATCAGTCCCAATGGAGACGGCAACTAAAAAGTCAGAAGAAGAAGGGAGACTCGGAAGGGCAGCAGAAAAGATGTCATCAAGTGTAAGGACGTGTCACTTGAGACTTATCCACACAATGGGGTCCCTTCAAGGAGAAAGGTGGGTAAAAATATTTTAAATGAAATAAAAATTGTATTCCTGGATCACCATGTAAAAGGTGTTGAAGCTGGACAGTGAAGAAAGTTTAAAAAATATTAATTTGAAATGTGGTGCTGGAGGAGAGCTTTATGGATACTGTACCCCGGAGTGCCAGAGAGATGAACAAGGGGGTCCTGGGTCAAATCCAGCCTGACCCATGTCGGGAAGCAAAACTAATGAAACAGAGACCACCCTACTTTAGACACTCATGAGAAAACTATTTCCTGGGAAAGACTGCAATCATGCTGGGAGAGGAAGCTAAATTCACCAAGGGTCCTCCTCCTGCACAAAACAAATGGACACACAGCCTCCACAGCCCTTGCCACCACCATACAACACAGCTGCACAGGGAAAATCACTAGTCAGGTGCTCCGGCTACTAAGATACTTTTTTCCCAAAGCCGTTTTAGAGCTCTGAACCCTGGGAGATGGTCTGATGAGGAACAGCACGGACAACGGAGTGTTTCACATTAATCGATGTATTTTTATTCCATGCGGGTAACATATGGGTTAAACTGTTGCTTCGTCATGCAAGGTAGGGCAGCAGCACGCATTGTGATAGCTTGGGATCTGGAGACGGTGATCATTCGGCTGGTTGCCATTGTTTTAACAATTCCTTCTTCACAGAGGCACCAAATGTCCAGTGAAAGATGGTATGTGGAGGACATCTTGTCTTGAAGACACTCTGGTCAGTCCCAGTGACTCCATTTAAAAATACAAGGAGTTGACAAAACAGAAAGCATTTATGTGACACAAAGAGCATCAGCCTATAAATGCCTCAGTATCCGCTACTAATGGCTCAGTTACTCATAGCATTGTCTTTTGCAGCAGAGAGAGACTGTTAATGGGTGGGCATCAACTTTGCTGCTGTACCACACTAACAGGAATGGCACCGGGAGGGCAGGGGTTTGTTTCCATAAGATAACAAGGAAGGGTGGACAATAGGCAACAGCTCTTCATGGGGTGCATAATTAAACTGTGGAAGCTGCCACCACAAGGAGTAGTGATGACGGCTGCCCAGATGGGATAAGCCCATGAAGATTAAGGCTCCATCATGGCTGCTGGTCATCATGGTTTATTTATTAAAGCAGGATTAGACAGATTCACAGAGGACAGAACTTTTTGATGGCTACTACTCATGATGCCAAAGGTAGTGGCAGCTGCCAGCTTGGATGGTTTTAAGGGAGGATTAGACCCATTGATTGCTGAGTGAGGTGGAGTAGGAAATGGCACCTAACCATGTGGAAATATGGACAGGACTCAAATCTAACCATGTTAATTTGAAATACAAGGAAGACAGTGCCACAAGCCCACCTTACTCTTGGTCACAGTAAACACCCAGCAATGATGAATTAGAGAACTAACAACCTGCTGTCCTTGCATAACTCTCAGACTCAGGTACCAGAGGCAGCTGCATCACTCTATTTAGTGGAAGGGCCAGGTCTGCATGGAAGAGAAGGCAACCTTTGGCTACCAGCCATGATGGCTGCAATTCTATATCAACTCCAGGATCAGAGGCAATGTGACTTTCAGTACTAATTGCTAGGGAACATGAGTGAGAGGGTGCTATTGCAGCTGTATGCCTTGCCAGTAGTTGTTCTAATCACATCTGGCTGATTGTGGTGGGAACAACATGGTGGACTAGGTAAGATGTATCCAAAAATCTCTTCCCCTCAGGCATGCTCAGATGTGAGTCATACAAGGGTTCAGCTCAGAGGTAGCATTGATCTTCCTGGCCATTGACTCTCACCTGGCCATTGGTGGTCGGGTCAGACCCTCAGTCAGAATCAACGTTGCTTACTAGTTTATGGGAGGGGCAGGACAGGTTGTAGGGCAAGCCAGTCTCTGTCTTCCAACAAACAGCTCAGGAAGAACCGTTAGAAGACCTCCCCACTCTCCCCCATCTGCTGTATGAGGCACTCACCCCACTCTGCCTTATGGCAGGGCCGGCCCTGATGAAAACATCATGTATGAGCAGAGTTGAGTTTACTGAAACCAATAGCCACTTTTTCAAGGAAGCTGCTCTTCAGATTCAATTCAAAAGCACTGAACTAATGAGGGCACAGGCAGCTGCTGCACATACACACCCCAAGACAAACGCAGGCATAGCAACAAAGCACACAAACGCCCTCCTTGAGACTACTGGCAATGATAAACTGCATCCCAAATAGTTCTGAGTGCGGTCCAGATGACTAATACCCTGACTATAAAAATTAAACAGTTCTTTTTAAAAAAAAATGGAAAAAGGAAAGAGTTTAATCATTGTAGGAGACTATACCTTAAGGGTATCATTTCAGAAATACAGGCAGAGATTAGAGGGGATTTGTGAGATGGTGTTTATTCCCAATTTAGGTGCTTTCCATAAATTAATTATAGAAGCAAGCCAAAACAAGGGAGAAGTACACTGGGAAATTCTCAGTATGGTAGTCATTTTCATACACTAATATTCATGCCATCTGCCTTGGGGTTTCTCTCTCTCTCTCTCTCTCTCTCTCTCTCTCTCTCTCTCTCTCTCTCTCTCTCTCTCTCTCTCTGTGTGTGTGTGTGTGTGTGTGTGTGTGTGTGTGTGTGTGTGTGTGTGTGTGTGTGACTCTACTGTTGTTATTTCCTTCCAGGTTATTTTCTTCTCTGTAGAGTTTGAACTTTCTACCTCTATAATTATATAGTAGGCCAAAATCACCCTTCTTGGACGCTTTGTGAAACATACAAAATGTTTGGTCACAGCAACCCAGCAAACAGTATACTGTATACTGTATTGCTAACAAAGAACCTTTCTCCCTTTTTTGCCTGTTTTTTCAAGTGATGGGGAGTTTAACACAGCTTTTCCTAAATGTCAGATTCCTTTGAATAAAAGAGTCCAGATATAAAGCCAATCCAGGAATGGGTAGGTGAAAGAGACAGGCAGATTCTCTTTGCCATTAACCACACTTTTTCAGTGCATAGGTATAAAAGAAGAAAGAAAGAAAGAAAGAAAGAAAGAAAGAAAGAAAGAAAGTTGGTGCTTCTAATTATAGATATTGGATATTTACATATAGAAACATATAAAACAATTTTATGCTTAAAGAAAGGAAATATTATGGCATCTGAAAATAAAATGAAACACTTGATTTCTTATTGTTTCTTGAAATGTATTTAGAAAGACAGGTTGCAGAAGAGAAAGTCTGAGTTTTTAAAAGCTTCAAGAGCTGTCTGGCGTGAGTTCTGGGATGCTTGCAAGTATCTGTGTTTTTTTCTAGAGTTCAGAAAAGTTTGGGTGGGAATTCCCCAGTCAGGCTCATGGTTATGCTGGAGGAAAGGTGACATCTAAGTCCAGGATCCCTCCACGCTTGACTTTGCCTGTAGACTGAGACCTAGGTGGTGGATGCAGAGGTAGGCATGTGATTATGACATCACAAAGTCCAGGAGTTCCTGACCAATCCTAGCAAGTTCCACCAGCAATATCCCATTTCTGGTCTCAAAGCTAATATTCAACACAGGTTTCTTGTCACCTACAAGAGCAAAATCCTATTTACTCATCATTCAGAACCAGGGTTTTACGATTCTCTCTAGGTGGTCATGTGCATTTGGTTCACTAATTTCAAAACATGAGAAACCAGCCATAACATATGGCAGTCGGAGGCTGTTCATTCTGCCCTAACATTGCCATCAAGAAGAAAGACAATCAGACGAGAAACAGCTATAACAGAAGAGAGGGAAAGGGCAGAAGAGCAAATGACATCTTCAGATCCAATACAGGCAGTGGCAGCAACACCGGAATAATGTCATGGGCTGTGGTGATCTGTGGGAACAGTGGAGTCCTACTGTCCAAAGAAGTTCAGGATTTGAACAGCATTTCAGGGTGGTTTCCTGTCCAAGCAGTAGGTAAGCTTAAATTTGCTGAGCTTTGGCAAATTTTGAGCAAATTTTGCTGAGCTTTGTTGACGCAGTGTGTGTAACTGCAAGATGCTGGAAAGTTGCTGGTTGGTTTTGATTCTGAACTTGGGATGTTTTGAAGATTGGGATTTTTTTTAAAAAAAGCAGATTTTTATACCTCTTATCTAATGGGAATAAAAACAGGACGTTGCTGTTTACAAGAGAATTATCCCCAAATGTCTGCAGAGGCAGATAGCTTAATGATTCCATGCAATTGTGCTTGATTACATGGAAGTTTTACTCTAACTACTCACATTGTCTTGTAGCTTTAATGTATTTTAATACTGTAAAATGTCCCACTTGAATATGTCTTAATTGTACTGGACTGTATATTGTCCCTCATTTACTGTAAGCCACCTTGGGTCCTTTTCTAAAGAGAAAGATGAGGTAAAATACTCAGATGAATAAATAAATAAATAAATAAATAAATAAATAAATAAATAAATAAATAAATGTAGAATCTCCATCAGAAACTTCCAACTATTAGGTTGAGATTATTTCTGTCACCTTGACAAACAACCCCAACACATACTGTCCATGTGCAGCCCAGTGAGCGCTGGCTTCCATTGGGATGACAGACCTCCGGATATCATGGATTCAGAGGCAAGAGGCATCTTCCACATGCAAGAAATCCTGGCAATGCACACCGGCCAGGGCATGACAGCATGGGATGCTGTCTAAACAAGGCCAATGTGATGTTCAGCATCAGCAACCAAAGGCAAATTTGAAGTGAGGAAAACGACCCCTTGGCTGACCCAGAGATTCAGGAGTATTTGTTTTGCTTTATTCTGTCATGAGTTTTCTTCAGCCATGGGACTGTTTTTTGCATCGGTGAAGTTTTGTCAAAGTGGTGCCCTGGCTCCTTAGATAGACAGTGGAGCTAGATTTCTAACAACCGCTAAAGACATGAGAAGATACAGGGAGGTTTGGAGCAAGGGGGGACACAAACTCTAGCAGACTAACATCACTTGTGAAATTTCCACGAGCATTTCAGCACCGGGGTGATATCATTGTATCACTGGGTCAGAACTGGAGAGAGACATTGGATCCACTTCTCATTTGGGTATTAAACCCCGTGGTTGATTTTGGGCCAGTCTCTCTCTCTCTCTCTCTCTCTCTCTCTCTCTCTCTGCCCTAACCCTACAGAACTTTTGTACAGAACAAAGGCACACTGTTTCATGAAAAAAATCAGAGGACAATATTAGAAAATGTCATCATTATAAGAAAGAATTCTCAGGTCCACTGCCCAAAGGTTTTATAATTACTGAAATAGGTCAGGACAATTATAAAATACATTCAGGGCCTGGGCCTGTTTGGCTGAACACAAAGCTGATATTCTTCTTTCCAACGGCACACCAGGCAACATCTCGCGGCACACTAGTGTGCCGCGGAACAGTGGTTGAAAAACACTGTTGTAGAGGACAATATGGGTCATCATTATAAGAAAGAACCAGGTCCACTGCCCAGGATAACCTGAGGTCAGGACCAGGGCGGGGCTGCAGGGGCGGGGCAGCGGGGTGGGGGGCACGGGTGGCAGGTGGGGGGCTGCAGGGGCCAGTGGCAGGGGGCGGGTGGGCGGGGCCAGCAGCAGGGGGGCGGGGGGGTAGCAGGCGCCAGCGGGGGGGGGGGGTGGCACCCCCTCTCCATTTTAGCGCCCCCTGTCCATTTTGGCGCCCTAGGCAACTGTCTAGTTCACCTTAATGGACGCGCCGGCCCTGGTCAGGACAGAGGGGAAATGTAAGAATTTCAAACAATGAGAGAGTTATATGAGAGGCTGCTGTTTGTTCAGCAATCTTCTCCTCTTTGGGAGTCAGTGACAAAAAGGTGGATGCAGGGCAGCCTTTCTCCAAGTGGCAACTCGTTAATATTGTAATTAGTCATTCCCAATGCTGTACCTACCTCCATGCCTGTGAAAATTAATAATGGCAATGAACCTATATGGATGCTGCTGGTCATGTTACCTTTGATTCTTTTGCACGCCTTCTTTAATGGTATGGAAACCCTGCTTGTATGTACAGGGTTATAGCTGACAGGTAGAAAGATCATGGGCGGAGTTCAGCAGAGGAGCATCTGTTAATGGAACTACATCTACCAGGAGGGAACAATCTCCTCTCTGCATGGGAGTCTCCCGAGCAGCACAAATCTCCCCTCTCCACAACCACCCCTCTCAGTCTCTGTGTCTGGTACTCCATGATCTGCTGTGCAGTTAAATCAAATTATAATGACTCTAAAGAGGCTTTTAAAGTTAGTAAAAAAATTAAGGAATGGTTTTGTCAGTTACACACACTCAGCCTACTGTATGGTTTTTCTTGGCTGAGCAGAGATTCAAACCCAGGTCTCCTGAACCCCAGTCTCTCTTCTTAGTCTGTCACTCACTGGGTAATCCATCAAAATCCACTGAAACCATTTCCAAGGTTGCATGTAAGATTGCCACATGAAATGTGGTAGGGATCCTGTACCTTTTATTGTTGGATGGAAAAGGGAAACTTCAGCAAATGTAGGTTGCATGACAAGTGACACCTGTTGAAATACATTCTTCCCTAATCAACAACATCCCGTTTCATCCGCCTCTTTGCAAAGTCTACATGTGGGGTACTCAGCTGTTTTTCTATTCTAGCCTTAACTGCATTTGTTCTAATAGCTTGTTCTTGACCCACATAAATCAGGGCTTCTGACTCTTTTTTCAGTGTTCCATTGGTGAGCCATAACCAAGTCTTTTCCTCATCTACTTTTCCTTTGATTTTTTTCGAGCAACTGCCCATGCAGTGCTTTATTAGGGCAGCCATGAGCTCGTATTTGCATCACTGTTTTCCTGTACTGACACTTTGTTTGCTGTACTTTAAACACCTCCTTGTTCTTAACCTCCTATAATGCTGGCTCTGTACTATTTTTACATAATCTGCCAATGCATGCTTCTCTTCTTCAACTGTCTGCTTCACTTGCAGAAGACCTCCACCACCTAATTTTCTAGGTAAATACAGCCTGTCAACATCACTGCATGGATGTAATGCATAGTGAATAGTCATAAGTTTTCTTGTTTTCCTATCCAGACTATCTAGCTCCATCTGAGTCCAGTTTATAATGCCAGCGGTATACCTGATGACCGGTATGGCCCAGCTATTTATTAATGGCCTTGATGGTGTTGCCACCATTCAGCTTACTTTTTAGTACTTTTCTAAACCTTTGGATATATACTTTACTGATCACATTATTATTATTATTATTATTATTATTATTATTATTATTATTATTATTATTATTATTATTATTATTATTATTATTATTATGTATTGGTGGTAAACATTTTCTCATTTACGCTGTAAGCTTTTGCTCACAAGACAGAAGAACTATTGCATCCTCCATCCTGCGTTAGAAGCATACATATTGGATTTTGGTCATGCTAACTCTCAGAATTCTTCAGGCAGAATTCCTGGCTTGGTCCCTGGTGCCAACAGATGCCACGGTCCAAAATACAACTCCATATAACTTTGCCTTCTGATAGATATCACAGCCTGGCTAGACCCAGACTGTTGCGTTTGCAAGTCAACAGTGTAATTGGGTATCACTGGGTGGGGCAAAAAGGATAAGGATGCCACTGCCAGG
Source organism: Phrynocephalus forsythii (assembly GCA_029282475.1). Taxonomy (NCBI): domain Eukaryota; kingdom Metazoa; phylum Chordata; class Lepidosauria; order Squamata; family Agamidae; genus Phrynocephalus; species Phrynocephalus forsythii. The sequence goes on along the minus strand of JAPFRF010000004.1, from coordinate 6,673,312 downwards.
TGCTACTTGCTTAGGCTCTTGGGCTGAAGGGTCCCTGTGCCAGAAACCAGTCAAATAACATAGGACTGGGTGGGCAGGGGCTGGGGCTGGGGGCTGGGATCTTTTGCCTTTAGCCTTCAAGAAAGATACACACAAAGATGTCAGTGTGGAGGATATGCACTCCTGACACAAATCCTCTCCTGGATCCCAGAGGAAGATAAGCTTCACGCGACATGTCCCAGCTCTATTTTCAAAAATCATCAACTTTTTAAAAAGCAATTATCAATAAATAAAAGGCTTAAGTCTGAGTAATCTTACAATGAGTAGGAGGGCAGAATAAGTGATGGAGAAGTGATAACAGGAAAATCCTATCAGGGAGCTTCAGTCTCGTTAGATAAGCCAGCCCCATATAGAAATACACAACATGGTGAGAAATGAGAGATGGCTGGGGTGGGGGTGGAGGAGAGGCGCTACACTTAGCTCACAGACTCTCTTGGGTTTATCAAACCCACACTACCTTCAAGCTTTATACAGGCCTGTGGCTAGACTCTTAGAATTGCTGAGTGGTTCATTTCTATTTCCAATATGAAACAAACATGGACGTGAGACTGCTTAGCTGGGGTCCAGATGACAGCTAAAGCCTTTGTATTTCAGAAGAAATCAGATGTAAAATTTCCAGAAACTTGGAGGAAAAACAGGGGGAGGGGGGACCCCTCTTTTTCTCTCTTAATTTTTCTCCATTTTTTCCCAAAGTTTTCTCCACCACCCATCACCAGTTCAACATTTATGGAAATTTTGCCTCTCTATTCACACTACAGCAGCTCAAACATTCTTCCTTTCTGCTCAGATACCTTTCTTTCCCTAAGATGTAAATGGGCCATCAGTCATAGAGATCAGTGATTTGTGAGTTTGAAAAACAAATTTCACTTTTGTTCATAGCCAAAGCTGGCTAGTTCTAGTACCTGCATTTGACAAGAACCTATCCCTGGAAGACTCGGAGCTTGACCAAGTTACTTGACAGACTACCAGCATAAAGTAACCGGGGCCCATTGACATTTGGGATGGATCACCACTCAAACAGCAGAGAGGACCTGAATTTCTGGCACTTTAGTCCAGTTTCCTAAGGCCTATAGACTCAAAAAGTGGGGTTACTTACCTGTACCTGTGGTTCTTTGAGTGGGCATCTGTGAAATCACACATATGGGTTTTACTGCACGTCTCCGGTCACCAGATGTTCCAAGTTCCTTGGTCCTATAGGACCTCCTCCTCCTCCTCCTCCTCCTCCTCCTCCTAGAGTGCATGCTCCTGATCTCCCACACTTATCTCCTCAGTTCCCCAAGTATCTGCTGCTGAAAAAGAAGATATTGGGATGTGATGGATAGAAGGGATGGTAGGGCAGGTAGAGTGAATTCACAGGTGCCCAGTTCCTTCTGAACGATGACCTCTCATTGAAATCATTGGGGAAATTAATATCAGAAGGATATAATTTAGACTGGTGGAAGTATCAACAAATACATTCACACTTCAAAGACCTCACCAAAGAGGGGGGGATTCACGCCCACTGATACTCCACTTGATAAAATACTTTCCTCTGGTGACTCTAAACTGCTTAGTAAATTTTACACTATATTGTTAAATGAAAAAATGATTGATACACTGGTCAAAGACAATATGATAAGATGGGCAGAAAACTTTGGTTATTCTATTCATCTAAACAAATGGGACTGTCTGTGGAATACAGTTAAAATTTTTAAATCTATTTCCTTTAAGGAAAACTGTTATAAGATGTTCTATAGATGGCATCTCGCACCACACCGACTATCCAAGATGTACAATTGCTCACCCAAATGTTGGAAATGTAAATATGACTCTGGTACTTTTTATCATATGTGGTGGACATGTAAAGAGGCAAAGGCATATTGGAAAATGGTAAAACTATTTCTAGAAAGATGTCTGAAAATTAAGATAGAGCTTAGACCAGAACTTTTTTTATTAAATATAGTAAATATAAATATTTCATATGATCAGAGATATGTACTTCACCATGTAATTGTTGCCGCAAGGATATTGTACGCGAAATTTTGGAAACAACCAAACGTGCCAACAGAGAAGAATTTTCACGAAAAGATAAGAGAATGCATCGAAATCGATAGACTCTCTGGCTATTTAAAAGGAGACTACGATGAGATCTCTCGGAAAAGATGGCAAGAAGTAACAAACTTATTAGTACTGTGATAATATTTGGCAATCTATCAATATGTTATACTACTTTCTTTTTATTTTGCTTGATATATTCAATGTAAATTTTAAACTCTATCCCTCCCCTTTTTTCCCTTTTCCTTTTCCCCATACCCCCTCCCTTTCCTCCCCCTTAAAAAACCCAATAAAATTATAAATACAAAAAAAAATTCACAGGTGCCCAGTTGAAGAACCACAGTTACAGGTAAGTAACCCCTCTTTTTTCTTCATGGCATCTGTGAATGTACACATATGGGTGACTAGCAAGGTGACATACTGGAGGTGGGCCATCATGGCAAGGAAAAGGAGAGATCAGCTCTGCTGAAGGCGGCTCTGGCCCTGATGTCTAGCTTGCAGTGGTTCACAAATGTGGATGGATTTGACCACGTTGCAGCTTTACAGATTTCAGTGAGTCAGACACCTTTTAAGAAGGCTGATGAGGCCACAACAGCCCTGGCAGGTGCCCCTTAGGGACTTCTGGTAGCGGTGCTTTTGCTAGTTCATAGGCCAGTCTGATGGCATAAGATATCCATCTGGAAATAGTTTGTGAAGAGACTGGAGTACCTATAGAGGGCTCAGCTGTTCAGATGAAAAGTCACTTGAATTTTCTAAGGGCATTTATACACGACCCCTAAACTCCGGAGCAAATGGCTCCCAGCTCCGGAGCTTAAAAATGTTTACCCACCAGCTCCGGAGTTAACAGGAAATTAAGTGCGACCCCGCCCACTTTAGCGCGTCCCAGCGCAGCTTTCAGGTACCTGCTTTTTGGAGGTGAATATTATTTGATCCGGTGTAAGGATAGTGAGTGCGGGGTTCTCCTTGCTTCTCTGTTTTTTTTTTTTTGGCTCCTGCCCCTTTAAGAGCTACTTTTACAGAGACGAGAGGCAGAACGAGGTGAGCGGCATGCTTTTCTTTCTCTTTTTCTCCCTCCCCTCATGCAGCCAGCAACCAGGAAGTGCGGAGGGGGGTGGGAACGCCTGAAGAGCGACGAACCCCTAAGATCTCTGGTCCGAATTTAAGTGGCCAGCGGATCTTAGGGGTCGTGTAAAAAGGCCCTAAGTCACTTGGACTTTCATCCTAGAGGTGTCTGGATGGAGTGTAACCTTGTTAGGATGGAATTGTAAGAAGAGTGGGTCAATGCACAAGGCGGCAAGTTCCGAGGCCCTTCTAGCAGATTTAATTGCCACCAAGAATGCAGTCTTCAGCATGAGCATATGCAGGCCAACAGAAGCCATGGGTTCAAATGGTGGTTTTGTCAGTTTATTGAGAACAATCGAGAGAGACCATTGTGGAACAGGGCATTTCTGTAGAGGGTGGAGACTGTTGAGGCCTTTGAGGAATTGTTTCAATGTTGGGTGCCTGAAGAGCATAGTGGCTTCAGATTTAGGAGAGTGGTGAGCAGCGATTCCAGCAATATAAACCTCGAGGGTGAAAATAGCCAATCCTGTTTGAGAGGAGTAGTAGAAAATCGAGGGCATTGAGAGTGGTAGGTATAGTGGGAAATCCACATTCCATAGCAAATGAATAGAAAGCCTTCCTTTGTAGGAATACAGTGCAGTAGTAGAGGGCTTCCTAGCATGCGCTAGGACCTGATCTAGGGCGAGTTGAGCAGCCATGCTGTGAGATGAAGAGATGGAAGGTTGGGATGTAGAACTTGGCTGTCACTCTATGAGAGTAAGTCTGGTCTGTGAGGTAGTTGGATGTAATCCGTTGCTAGGGACTTGAGAGTCACAAACCAAGGTTGGCGTGGACACCATGAGGCTATGAGAATAGCGGTCGCTGAGTCGTGATGAAGTTTCACTATGGTTCTTTGCAGCAATGGTAGTGGGGGGGGAGATGTACAGTAGGTCATTGGGCCAAGAAATGGAAAAGGTGTCCCTCAGTGAGTGCTGACTGCATTCTGCCCTGGAGCAGGAATGCAGGCATTTGGAGTTGTTTTGGGTGGCAAACAGGTCTACTGTGGGATTGCCCCAATGATGGCAGAGGTTGCGACATGGAGGGTAGGAAAGACCATTTGTGATTGTTGCATTTGAGTCGACTGAGATGATCCACCATGATGTTGGTCTCGGAAGATATGTGTATGGCTATCGTAAAGATGTCCCTGGAATAACACCATTCCCAAAATTAAATGGTCAGCCATAGAAGGGGTAGGGAGTGGGCCCCTCCCTGCTTGTTTATGTAATACAGGCAGTTGTGTTGTCCATCACAATCTGAACAATGAGGCCTGTGATCATTGGTTCAAATGACTTGAAGGCCTTGAGGTTGATGTGAAGGTGTTTTTCATTGTTGGTCCATGTACCGTGCATTTGTAGGCCATTTCAATGAGCACCCCATCCGATGATGCTGGCGTCAGTGGTGATCTGGACAGACAGGTACTGGTGACGGAAAAGTTGCTCTTGGGCAAGGTGTGTAGGTGATGCCCACCACTGTAGGCTGTTGTGTATGTTCAAAGTGACTTGTAGTCACTTGTTTGGGTTGTCTATGTGTGGGTGGAGACTTAAAAGTAGCCAAGCCTGGAGGGGTCTCATCTTAGAGCCTGCCATGGAATAATATTGATGTCATTGAAGCCATAAGGCCAAGAAGATTTTGAACTTTTATAGCTGTGACACATTTGTTTGGATGGAAAAGTGTGAGTGCTCTCCAAATCTTTCTCTTGCGGTCCTCTGGAAGAAAAGCCCATTCTTGCAGAGAGTCGATAGTTACTCCGATGTAATCAACTGTTTGGCATGGTGGGAGAATAGATTTTTTTGGTGTTTATCAGAAGACCTAGAGACGTGAGTATATGTATCGTAAAGGTGATGTCCTCTTTTGCTTTTTGTTTTGTAGGTGACACCAGGAGCCAGTCATCGAGGTACGAGAAGATACTGATTCCTTGGAGACGTAGGAAAGCGGCGACCCAGGGCAAGTCACTTGGTGAACAGCTGTGGAGCCATGGAAAGTCCAAATGGTAGAGCTTTGAACTGCTAAGTCACATGTCCTATTTGGAATCTTAAGTATTTGCAATCTTTTCTTATAGAAATATGGAAGTCAGCATCTTGCAGATCTATGATTGCAAACCAATCCCCCTTTCTCAATAGGGGAAGGATGTTTTCTAGGGTGGTTAACTGGAATCACTTTGGGCGGATGAAGGCATTTAAGGCTCTTAGATCTAGGACAGAAAAAAGTCCTCTGTCCTTTTTTGGTACCGTAAAGTACTGAGAGTAAAAGCCATAAGTGTCTCCTTCAGCAACTCATTCAATGGCGTGGTTGGAGATTAGAACTTCTACCTCTTCTCATAGAGGTATGGTAGGTGGTGTTATGATCACCTGACCCAGGGATGTAGGGTCTCCAATTCTATGGCATATCCATAGGATATTATGGTTAACACCCAGGAATCTCATGTTATTTGACTCTATTTGGGGAGAAAGTGTTGCAGTCAGATGTCTTGAAATGTTGAGGGAGACAGTGAGTAGTGGTCAGGATAACTGCTTTTGTTTCCTATCAAAACAGCGGGTGGGTTGGACCTGGCAAGTTCTAGATTGTGTAGTCTAACAATGGTACAATGGTGTAGTATATGTTGTCTATAACAGTTTTGCGAGCACGATTGTTGTGAAGGGTATGAACAGTGCCATTGCTGGAGCTGCTGTCAAGAGGAAGACTGGGTCGAGCTTCCTTGGTAAGTATAAGAATGAGCCATTTTTCTCATTTTCATGATATTGTCTAAGGCCTTCTCCATCAAATGGGGAGTCTTCAATTCTATTTCTGGCATCATCAATCATAGTCATAGTGCAAAGCCAAGTGTGTCAATGAGGTAAACAGCCATTGAAATTTTTTTTGAAGCTGCATCAGCAACATGTCAAGCAGCAATGATCTCATAATCTATCAGTGACATGACCTCAGCATGGTACGAGTGTGCCTTATTTTTCTGGTTGTCCAGAAGGTAATCAAAGAAGGGGATGAACTTTTGCATTACATGGCCTGTATAAGTCTCCATGACACATAGATAGTTGGAGGTTCTAAGAGACAATGGGGCAAGAGAATAATGCCTCCTACCTATGATGTCAAGTTTTCTTCCTTCTTATTAGGCGTCGTGTTGGAATGGCTCTTAGCCCTGTTTTGTGTGGCATCAACTATGAGAGAATTAGGTAAAGGGTGCTTGGACAAGAAAGTAGTGTCCTCACCATGGGTTCTATATATATTGCCAATGCCCCTCAGTCTCAGAGGCATAGATGAGGGCTTGTTCCATGCATTTTTGGCACGTTTAAGTAGGGATGGTATGAATTCCAGTAGCAGTGGAGGTTCTTGGTTTTTATCTAGGAGACCGAAGAACTTGCATGAATCATCTGTATCTGGTTGCTGTACTTGGAGATCCATCACCTTAGCAATTTTATGTATCATCTGGGAATAAAGCCAGAGGTCCTCAGCTGGAGAAGGTAGCTGATTATCAGCGACATCAGAATCCAAAGTGGGTAGATTAGGTGGCGACTATTGAGGTGTAGCTTGGGAGTCATTCTCTGTGCCCGAGTCATCGAGGTGGATTGGATGATCCATCGATGCTGGCGAGTCTGGTCTCATGTGAGGTGCTGACTGCGAAGCCTGTGCCTGGGATTCTCAATATTGAGAGTGATGTGGCTGGGAGAAGGTGATAGATGTTCTCCAGGACAGGAGATAGGACATGCCAACACTTTGTCGATGTCAAACGTTGCGATAGCCTCAAAGAAGTCTGAGGCAACAGTCGCCTTTGGTGGTTTGCTGGAGGTGAGCACACAGATGATGGTGATGGTGCCTTGCGTCAGTACTGAGACTGGGCATCAACATCAGAATCATTGCCCAAGGAGCAAGAGATAGCTTGGATATAGCGTCAATGCTAGCGTGACCAGTCGGCATGATGTCTAGAGGAGTTAGCCTGGTATTCCCATTGTTGAGGTGGTGATTCCTGTGGTGAAGAGTGACAAACATAATAGGAAGGATGATGTCAGAGAAGCACTTCATCACAGCGTTGTTCAGGAAGCCGAACATGTTTTGTGCTGAATTGTACATGCCAAGGTGGTGGCGAATCGACCTCAGTTTCAACATCTATTGGCACATCGGAGCCTGATGGCCATCGAGGTCGCTCCGGAGGTTTAGATGCCAATGGTGTCTGAAGGGCTCAGTTTTTGGTGTCGTGGTGAAGAGTATGTTCAAGAGGAGAGCCCGGCGATAGACCAGGGCTTCCAGCAGGCACTTCCAGCATAGTTACTGGTTTGTTGGAAATCCCCACCTACACGAATGGCTGGATCCGGGAGATACCACCTGAAGCTGCTGAGGTGGCAAGGTGTCCTCATCCCAATGCCGAGACTCCATCGATGTCGTGGGCAGAGGTCGGTGTCAGAGCAGGAGTTCTTGCAGCTTGTGAAGTCAGTCTCAAGGTAGCGATAAGAGGCCTCAAATCCACTTTAGGAGTCAAAGAAGGGATATGTTTTCTTCACAGTACAGTAGTAGTAGAAGAGGCTGAAGATTTAGCAGCTGATTTAGATGTTTGTGAGGATTTCGACTTCGGTGAAACCGAAGGGGCAGAATGTTTGGAGTGATCCTGGGGCTCCATAGGGCATAATGACGTCTCTGAAAGATGTGCCCTGAGCCTTTGCTTGAATGGTGGTTTGGTCAATTTTTTGCACTCAGTACACTGCGAGGGCTGATGTGATTCTCCCAGGCAGCACAAACACTGATGGTGGCCATCCGATAAGGGTATTTTATTCGGACAAGCCACACACCTCTTGAATAGCCCTGCAGAGACCATAAAATGGCATAGGGAGAGGAGGAGGGAGGTTGGGAACAAGGCAATAAAAATAAAACTGGATTAGGAAGGAGGAGGAGTAAATGCTGAAGTAAATAATAAGAAAATATTATAAAAGAATTGACTGAATCTACAGGAGCTGAAGGAAAGGTGACCAATCACAGCAGCGGTAAGAAGGAACTGAGGAGACAAGCACGGGAGATCGGGAGCATGCGCTCTGGGAGGAGGAGGTCCTATAGGACCAAGGAGCTTGGAACATCCAGTGATTGTGCGCAGGCACAGTAAAACCCATGTGTGTGCATTCACAGATGCCACAAAGCAGAACTGTGCATTTGTGCTCCAATATGGTGACACAATCTCAAGAGTGTGTCAAAAAAGAAAAGAGGGATTCTGCACATTTTCAAAATTGTACACATTTCCCTGGTAGCTTTTCATTTCACACATTTTATCCTGTTTCATGTACTTTGGTTTTACCTGCCTTAGAAGGGTTTGGCCCTCAGCAGACCCCTAGAATATTAACTCAAAATCCAGAAAGATATATATTTATTTATTGGATTTATATACCACCCATCTAGCTACTAGGCTAGGTTGAATTCCAGATTCTTTTTTTTAAATAATTTTATTGGGTTTTTAATGGGGGGGAAGAATGGGAGGGGGTATGGGGAAAAAGGGAAAAAAAGCAAAGGGGGGATACAATTTTAAAATTTACATTGAATATGTCAAGCAAAGTAAAAATAGTGATATAACATATTGATAGATTGCCAAATATTATCACAGTACTAATAGGTTTGTTACTTCTTGCCATCTTTTCCGAGAAATCTCATCATAGTCTCCCTTTAAATAACCGGAGAGTCTGTCGATTTCGATGCATTCTCTTATCTTTTCGTGGAAATTCTTCTCTGTTGGCACAAATCCCAGATTCTTTAGCTATATGACAGCAAAAGTGTGTGTGTGTGTGTGTGTGTGTGTGTGTGTGTGTGTGTGTGTGTGTGTGCACACGCACGCACGCACACACACACACACACACACACACACACACACACACACACACACACACACACACTACTAGCCATGCTCTCGTCAGCAGTAAGGCATGCAGAAATTTAACAAAACAACACAACCTCCCCACTCATTTCTCCCTCACAGGCCCCTTCCTAAACAAAACAATCCCAAATAAAGTTGTCTCCATCATTATAGGAACTCCTTGCCGCAGGATGGGTTGATGGCCTCTCGCCTAGATGCATTTAAAGGATTTGGGCTGATTTCTGGAGGAAAAGACCACTGCAGGTTCCAAGCCATGATGGGGATACATTATCTCCAGGCTTCAAAGGAGAGAACTTCAAAATGCCAGAGGCAGGGGAGTGGAATCAGGAGACAGGTCTCTAGCTGTCTCATGAGCTCCCAGGAGCCTCTGTTGGGGCCACTGTGAGCGTCAGGAACATGGAATAGATAGGCACTTGGTCTGATCCAGCAGGGCTCTCCTTATATTATGTCTTTATTCACCCAACATATGAATGCAAGAAAATGTTCCAAAACACCAAGAGACTATTTTGAAATTTGTCAGGGTGAGCTCAAGCGTGCACTGCAGAAATGAGGAAGCAAGAGCAAGCCGGAACTCAGAACTGGAACAAAGAGTGGGACAGAAGCCAGACATAAGCACTGAAGGGAAACTCAGGGGGTCTGAGCAAGGAATAAGCCAAGAGGCAAGAATGAAGCAAGAGGAAGGCACAGGGCCCCAAAGATGCTGCCATGCCATCATTTATAACCCCCGTTATCCTCTACAGCAACTGAACTCTTTGAAGGAGGCAGGGAGGAGAAACAAAAATGATTCTGTATATTTTTTAGTATCTGCTTTAACTGCTAAACAGTCCATTCCTAATAGTTCTTTAGATGACATTGTCACTCCCCACACCCACCCACCCCGAACTGAGAGACAGCAGGTTAAATCTGCTTAGGATGCACCAGCTTCACAGCTGGATTGTTAAAAAGAGAGAGAGAGAACCACAGCACAGGCAAACTCACAGATAATGGTCGGGACAGAGAGTGCTCTGCAAATAACCATCAGCCCACAAAATTATGAATGGGTAGCAAGCTTCTGCCCTCAATTGTTTCTCCCTCCCCCCCCCAACCCCAACCCCAACCCCCACCCTTTGAAGGAGGCAAACAGGAGGGCTGGTGGAGCAAGATTTTGTTCCTATAGACACAATCCAGACAAACATCTTGTCTGGATTAGTACCGTCTCCCATTGTCAGGAGGCGTTTCAGCTGCAGAGGTCCCGTGACATTGTGGTAATGTGGGAGACCTGACACCCATAGGTTGGTGTTCATTTACATTCTGCTTTTAATGACAAGCTGTTAGACCAGCTGCAGGAAGAAAAACACCATTGTTTCCTTAATCTAGAGAAAGAATAGGCGGATTCTCCCAAGAATAGAGAAGGCTTTGTGACTGTCCAATCTCCACTATGCTCTCTCTCCCCTTGTGATTTCTCCTGGCTCCTCCCTGAACCCAGCCTTTTTGCGCCTAGCAGTTGAGTGAATACATTAGAGCTCCACAGTTACACTGCCGTGTTTCGGTGCTTCCAGTCCATAAAACGAAAGAACACAACAGCTATCAAGATCCCATTGGTAGGATCCCTTGCTGAGTCAAGCTATGGCTGTACAGTCAGATCCTGCAGGATTTGCTCCAGATTGGTGGATTTGTTTTGTTTTGTTTTGTTTGGACTTCTTCTTATACAGTGGACCGTCGTATAACAAACGGTTTGTATAACATAAAATCTGTACAACATAAACAATTCCAGAGATAGGGGAAATTTGCTGAAAAGAATCATCTATGGGGCGAATCCGTACAACATAAAAATGGTCGTGACTAGGGATTACTCCATTTTCAATGCATCCCTATGGAAAATTTGTATAAAGGAAAATTTGCTTAACATAATTTCATTTGGAACGAATTAATTCCTTTATACAAGGTACCACTGTATTCCAAGCCCAAATGATTCAAATAGACTTTTCCCTGTTTGGACAGTTCTTGCATTCTGTGGTGAAGTATGCCAATGGGGCATGAAATTTAATTACCATCTCAACTAACGTTAACTACTGTTTACTACTGTAAATGGCTTGGAAATGTTTTTTTAGTAAAAAGAGAGAAAAAGTCCTAAGCAAGCAAACATATGAAAGTATATAAAGCTAAACAAGCCCCGGGACTGCCTGTGGACCAAAGACAAGAAGATCCTCCTCTCTGCCGCGGCTCCCCTTCTCTTCCTGTAGCTACAGTCCTCACAGTAGCTAGGGTAGAAATGGTTATGAATGAAGAGTACTATGTATAATTGCTGCCAATCCCTATGACAGTGCAAAAAGGATTGAAAGGTGGTTTGGTCTTTAGTAGGGAATTAAGAGCCATTCACTTTGCGACACACCTGCTTCTAAATTGTTGACCTGCAATGACACAGTGGTCTTAATATGTGGACTCTCCATATCACACAATCATAGAATAGTGAAGTTGGAAGGGGCCTATAAGGCTATCAAATACTACCCCGTTACAAGCAGGAATACAAATCAAAGGAGATCTGCCAGGTGCTGGTTGTTCAAATTTCTCTTGAAGTGCTCCAGTGTTGGAGCACTCACCACCTTTTGAGGTCATTGGTTCCATTGCCATACTGCTCTAACAGTTAGGAAGTTTTTCTTGATAGAGATGGGCACGAAATAGAAATGTAGCGTTTGTTTGTTTCTTAAGTAGTTTCGTTTCATTTCATACTAACGGATTTTTAAAGTAGTTTTTTAACAAAATGAAATGAAACGAAACGAAACGAAACGCTATGCTCATCTGGGTCCTAGATGGACCCAGTTCTTATCAAACCCCAAAACTTTCCAAATTTCAGGGGCTTACCTAGAATCACATAAGGAAGCTCCCCAGCGATTTTGGTGCCGAAGCATGCCTGGGATCACTATTTTTGAGTGCATGTTTTGGCACCAAAGTGGCAGGGGTAGCTTCCTCATGTGATTCTAGGCAAGCCCCTGAAATCTGGAAAGGTTTGGGGCTCAGGAGGCTGAATTATTAAGCTCCAAAGGGGGGTGCCCCTAAGAAAAGTCTAAGTGGATTGGGAAGCCAAGCTGCAGTGGTGCTAACTGCTCATCCACAGGGGGGCTATTAGTGGCTTATGACTCAATTAGAACAATTTTTTCCTAGGGGCAACCCCTTTGGAGCTTAATAACTCATCCCCTGATCTCCAAAACTTTCCAAATTTTGGGGGGCTAACAGGGAAGAGCTTTAGCTCCCTTGCCATTGATTCCTCTAGGATGAATCATTGCATTCTAGAGGGGGGAGATAGTGTTTCATTACAAAACAAAACATAACATGTCCTACCATTTTGTTAGGGAATGATGTAATTTGTTATCTAATGAAACAACGAATCAGTGTTTCATTTTTCATTTCGTGCCCATCTCTGTATCCTGATATTCAGCCGAAAGCTGGTTTTTCTTGACCAGCTTTCATGCATTCTGGGATGATTGAGAACAGACTCCTCCCCTCCTCTGTATGACAGTCCTTAAAATATATGAAAAGTGTTATATCACCCATCACTCGTCTTTAGCTAAACATGCCCAGTTCTTTCAATCTTTCCTCATATAGGGTGATGCTGGCTATAGGGACTGCCATGCACTTGCATTTTTCCACTGCACCACAAGGGGGCAGTCCTAATTCAACCCAAAAAAATGATTTAATTCCTAGGAATTTGGACTTCAAAAAGTCAGCCTCTGATAACCTTGAACAGACAATTGAAACTAAGTATTTTCAATAAGTTCACAGGAGCCTTGTCGCTCCGTGGTTAAATGCCTATACTACACTCAATCTTAGCCAAAAGGCCAAGAAGCCTGTACTGCAGCTAAAACTGTGCTCACAAATGGGTTCAATCTCAGGTAGTAGGCTCATGGTTGATTCAGCCTTCCATCCTTCCAAGGTCAGTAAAATGAGCACCCAGTTTATTGGGGGGGGGCAATGTGTAACCTGCATACTGTAATTAAACTGTAAAATGCCCAGAGACTACTTGAAGTGGTATCGGGAGATATATAAGCAGAACACTTTCTTCCTGGGTTTTGTGTGTTGTTCTTGTTGTTGTTTTGTCTGTTTGTTTTCACCAATGAGCACCTGTGCTTCCAAATTTATCACCTCTCGATGGACACTAAATGGTCTTCAATGCTGGATAGCTCAGCAGATTAAGCATTTGACTGAGAAGTCAGATGTTGGAAGTTCAATCCCCCACTATGTCTCCTTGGCAAGAGCAGGATTCATAGGGTCTGTTCTAGCTCTGGAGTTCTAAGATGCATCACCATCATCATCATCATCATCATCATCATCATCATCATCATCATCATCATCATCATCATCATCATCATCATCATCAAAAAAAGAACAAAACCAGAGGTGGCTGGAAGTCCTAATATTGAAAAATGAGTAGAGAGAGAAAGAGAGGGGTGGGAGAGAAATAAGCAGAGCTGAACACCCTTGCAACTTATTTAGAAGGTGAATCATAATTTCTGGAAGCTTCCAAGAACAGAAATCGATAGGAAATGTCCAATTATTTTGTGTGGTGAAACCTCTGGGGACAGGACCCACAGACACAGTCTTGGGTACTCCACCTGACCTGAGCCTAATGTAGACAGTTAGAATAATTTGGAGCTGCAAAGGAAGTTCCACAGCTGCTGCCTCACACTGCTGGGTCATATTTATTTTCTACTCCACTCAGTGAGTTTGGTACCTGGCTGGTGTGTGTGTGTGTGTGTGTGTGTGTGTGTGTGTGTGTGTGTGTGTGTGTGTGTGTGTGTGTGTGTGTGTGTGTGTGTGTGTGTGTGTGTGTGTGTGTGTGTGTGTGTGTGTGTGTGTGTGTGTGTGTGTTGGGGTCAGGAGCTTGATTCCTCATTAGGCTCCCAGGAACAGAGACAGCCTGCATAGTCGTGGGTGGGCGGCACAGTCCCAAGGTACCCTTCAAAGAAGGGAAGGGTACTACAAACCTTTTTAATAAGCCATGGAGAGGGTTGGAATCTACTTGGCAGGATTAAGGTACCAAGGTCCTTTTCATGTGTCGTGGTGCCAAGTAGACATGGGCACGACCAGAAAAAAATGACGTTTCGAGTTTTTGTTTGTCGGAACGGGTCCGTTTCGGGTCATTTCCACTTGTCACGAAATTTTTCAGAAATTTGTTGTTTCGTTTGACGTTTGTCATTTCCACCGCGATTTAGCACGGTTTGACTTCCCAGAGCATAGGGGCGTCCCGCAATCAGGGCTGGTGCTAGGTGTTTTTGCGCCCTAGGCGGCAGGCGGGGCAGGGGGTGGGGGGAGGTGCGGGTGGGTGGCGGTGGCAGGGGGCCATGGGTGGGTGGCGGTGCAGGTGGACGGGTGAGTGGGCAGTTAGGATATCACTTAGGAAAGAGGTTCTGTTCTTGGCTTGCACCCCAAATGTGTGTGTGTGCAAGCAAATTGAAGTTGGGAAAATAGAAAATAAATGGTAGTATATAATATATATTTAAAATAAATCCACACCTCCCACTCCCAGTCGAACCTCCCCCTTTATCCAATATCAGAAAAAAATCCTCACAAACTGCCAGAGAAGAAATAAAGAATAAACTGCTATTCCCTTCAGCAGACAAAGCTGCAGGGAATCAAAGAAATTATTTTCTAAATTCAATTCCCTCCCTGCCTGCTTAACTTAAATCCTAAAGCCTCCAGCCTCCCTCCTCAATCTCGATTGGATCACACCAGCACCAGCAGCCAGCCCTCCTCCCTCAACCACATCCATACACCCGACTGCAATTTCTGGAAGGTGCCTTGGCTTTTTATGCCCTCCGAGACATCCAGAAGTGTCAGTGAAAAACCTGGCGATGCCATTGGTGGAATGGTTCAAACAAAATTGCATGGTCCCATCCCGTGCCCAGCCCAAATGGGGAGGTCTAAAAAAATAAAAAAATAAAAATAAAATAAAATAAAATAAAATCAATACGATCTTTTATTGCTATAAAAAACCCACTGCTGCTACTATTAAAATTCAGGCATTTAAAACAAATAAATTTCACATGTTTCTGTGGTGATTTGGTGTGTTTTTTGACCACGATTTCAAAAGAAAAATTGTGGTTGCCATTTTGGATCCCCCCCCACCGCATGGCATGGTGAGACGAAGAGGATAACCCCCCCCCCCAGCCTGGTGCAATCAGCCCAGGACAGGAGAAGGGGGGGGAGGCCGGGGACCCCCCAGAAACCATTCCTCTGGTAGGTGGCAAAGCCTCAGGCAGGCATATTTTCACCTGCTTTTTTGGCCGGGAGTTGGGTTTTTTAAAAAAACTTTTAAAAATTTTTCCTGGGCTTCGCATTGCGCGATCGCCGCGATGCCACAAACGGAAACGAAAAACCCAACCAAATTTTTCTTTTTCGGTTCGACTTCGAGTTCTGACGGCTTAATTATCGTTACCGTTTCTGTTACGTAACGGAAACGATAACCGAAAACGGAAACGACAATTTTGCCGAGTCGTGCCCATGTCTAGTGCCAAGCCAGATCTCTCTCTCTTTCTCTCTCTCTCCTTCCAGAGCCAAGTGCATGTCCTTGACACATTTTCATACCTGAAAGCAAGAGTTGGCATTTGTCTTTGTTGAATTTCATCTGACTACATTTGGCCCATTGTTCCAGCCTGGCTAGATCCTTGTGAGTGGTGAGGGTCTCTTCAGTGGCTTTTACTGTCGCTTCCATCTTCACAACCTTGGCACATTTTGATAACCAGCCCATCTCCCCCCCCCCCCGGCCGCCGCCAGCTTCATTACTATCAAAAGAAAATTTAGGGCAGCCACCCTACTGTATTCCACTCACAACTTCCTTCCAGGAAAATGTGGAGCTATGAATTAACCTTCTTAGATACAGTTTCCTGCCTAACTCTAGATACACCTATTTGTGCTAGATCCCCACCTTATGCTTTACCACTTTGTCAGAAGCATCTTGTTCAATGCTTGGCTTGAATCAAAACCCCACATCCAATTCCTTGCAGAGTAGATCAAATGGAGCCATGGTGATATGGTAATCCAGCACTTAGGTAAATTCCACTGATTCAATTAATCTGCCTTTGTTGGGATTAATAATGGGACTGAATTAAAGATCTACAATGTCAACAGCATTCCATCATCTATCAAAGTAATAACTGCAAAAAAGGAGCTGAGGTGAATTTGGCATGATTTCCTCTTAGCAAATTCATATTTAATATCCACTATTAATATGGAACATGATTAAACTATATTACTGCAGTGAAGACTCTGCTCACACAACCTGAGTTCAAATCCGGGTTCAGGTAGCTGGCTGGAGGTTGGCACAGCTTTTCATCCTTGCAAGGCTGGTAAATTGAGTGCCCAGTTCAATGTGTGTACTAGATGTAGCCTGATTACTTAAGCTGTCAACTTCCCAGAGGGAGTAGGGTGGCATATAAGCAGTGTGATTTCCTTTTTGCTTTTATCAACACATTTACATTCTGGTTGGTCACAGAACGACTCCATAAGGATTGGTTCTAGAACTTTGTCCTGTGCTGGCATCCTGTTGTTCCCTATGCCCACCTTTCTTGAAACAGTCGCCTTCCTTTTCCCTCAAGCAGGGTTGGGAGGAAAGTGAAGAGGAATAATTGACTTGCCCAACAGTGCCTCATACAGATAATGGATGTGGAAAATTGCTGAGCAGCGGTCAAGGAGGCTGGCTGTTTCCTTGCCTCTTGGCACATGATGAATCTTATCAACCGTAGCTTGTGTTAAACATAGCTTTTCCTAATTAATTACATATTGCTCTGTGTCTCTCCAAAGCTTTTAGCCATGCCGCCGGGCCTGTAGACACAGGCTCTGACATTAGCCATGATGTAACTGCGGCTGTTCTGCTCATTGTAGGAACATGAATGTCACTGAGAGATAAGCAATCTTTTTAGAATGTGACCTTCTTTCTTCTTCTTCTTTTTTTAAAGCTAAGTTGGCATTTGCTAAGGGAGAGCTGGTTCATTAAAATTATCTGTATTTCTTACTGAGCATTAGGCAATCTACAGGGACAATCTCCAATATATTTGCATTTAGAGAATGGGCACATTCCCAGAAATAAAATTTTAAAAAGAAAGAGAGAAAAAATATTTCATCTCATCAACCTTGGCACTTTTTTTTTACTTTCCATTTCCTTTGTGTCTGAAAGACAGTTCATCTAATATCCTCTTGCAGAGGGATCTTCCAAACAGCCTACCCTTAGTCCAATACAAAAAGACCTTGGGCGGTGTCTCCTTCTTAAAGTGTGTGAGCAAACCTTGAGAATCAACTGCCATCATTTAAACAAGACCATCTTTTTCTAGTGACTTCTCAAGATGATCTTGGATCGAGCAATGCCTTCTTCCATTTTGACACCTTCCACCTGTTTTGGACCACATTGCCATGCTGGCTGAGATTGATGGACCAGAAGTTTTATGCATTCTTTATGTATGCAAACACTTCGTGGGAATATGGCAGCAGACTCAAGGTTCACTCAGCCTTCCCGGAGTTCCCAAATTGCTCAAGGTGCAACCTAGCTATCATTACTTAGAAACCTCCCAGAGAGTGTTTTAACAGCTACGGGGAGGTATACTGTATAAGCAGCATACTTGGTTTTCCTTTTGCTTTAGCCCTCTGGGGGCACCTTTGTGCTCTGAAGCAAATATCCTATCTGGGTTCTCTTCCCTGAAAGCTAATGTATACAAAAAGAGCCTTCTTGGATTAAACCAGAATGAGAAACCTGTGGCCTGATGTTGCTGGACTGCCCCTCCCAGCAGCCCTAGCTAGTACGAACCATGGCTATATACTCCTAACCTCAGCACTGCCTATAAGGATAATGCCACCAATATGTGTTTCAGGATTGTGGTCAGGGATATAAAAGGATCCTTTTTCTGGTCAATGACAGACTGTATTACTCCCAATTAGAGATGGGCACGAAATGAACTTTTTTTTGTTTCCGTTATTCGTTATTCATTTCGTTACATAACAAAATGAATAACGGAAACAAAAAAAAGTTACATAACAAAACGAATAATGAACATTGTGATGAAATTGGGACAAACCGAACAGAACCATGAAAATTAGGTTTGTTACGTTTCGTTTTTTGTTAATGGTGACGCGCAATGAAATGAGCTGTTTTAAATGTTTAAAAATGCCCTAGACATCCATAAAAATGCAGCGATAATTATTTATTCTGTCTGATAATACCTACTGGGGGGTTGGGGTCCTTAAAACGTTTGTTTTTGTCTTCTCCCATCGCGATGTATTTTTCTTTTTCCTTTAAGGATGACAAAATGGATGTCGCCACTCCGGCCACAAAATGGAGGCAAGCCATGTGATGGGATCATGTAAATTCTTGGACAACTTCAACCAATAGCATGCCCAGGTTGCAGACTGGACAGGTCTGGCAGCCACAGAGGGCATAAAAAGCTCTGGCAGCCCCCATTCTCCTTGCAGTCTCCGGTGGGAGTTAGGCTGGGATTGCTGTCTCTGTGACTCGTTATTTTCACTTTAGGCCCGCCAGGCAGGTGTGTGTCTCTGTGTTCCTGCCGGCTGCAGCCTGGCTCTTAGGGGACAGAAAGAAGAGATTTCTCTCTAGCTTCAGTCTTGCAGCCTCCCTGTGTGCGTGTGTGCCTCTCGGTGAGTACCCTCCCCTCCCCTGCAGTGCAGTCACTCTGCTGCTGTCTTGCACCCTGGGCAACGCCCGCCACTGCCTTTGCAGCCTCCCTGCGTACCTAGTGTTGTGTATTGATCTGTAATTGCTGGTTGAAGTAACTGCCTCCCTGTTCAAAAGGGAACAGGCCTATTGGTTGATTATAGTTGCTGCATTTGGATCTTCAATCCTATTGGTTCCCGCCAAAAGGCAGCCTTGTGATTGGTTGTAATTGTTCCCTCCAAAATGTATCTTTTCCTAGCCAGTCCTGGCCCCTATAAATGTAACCTCCTCTCCCCAGTCCCCAGTCTTGTCTCTCCTTGATTAAAGAGCTGTTCACTAGAAGCTGTTTCCAGCCTTCTTTGTCTCAGAGCTGAAATCACTGCTGAATCACTAACCCCACGCTACAATACCTAGTCTATACTGTGTCTCTGCCAGCATCAATTTTTTTTTACTGTTTTCCCTCTGGTCTGGGCCGTTGGGGGACGCCTGCACATGGAAATGCTTTTAAAATCACGCAATAAGCGGGCAAAAATGAAAAATGAAAAACGAATAAATGAAAATGATTTTTTCAAAAATTCACAAAAACAAAAACAAACTGAAACTGACCCCCTCAACAAAAAATGAAAAACCAAAACACCATTTTTTTTTATTCGTGCCCATCTCTACTCCCAATCCCATGAAAACTGCCTGGCAGTTTCAACTAATATGGAATCTGACTACAGTATTAGGATTCAAGGTAGCTGAAGTAATTGGCATGGGGAAAGGGAGATGACTGTCTCCCCAAGTTCTAAATTTTATTATACATAGATTCATAGAATCCTAGAATAATAGAGACTTCAAGGTCCATCCAGTCCAACCCCCTACCATGCTGGAACCCCCAATCAAAGTACTCCCAACGGATGGCCATCCAGCCTCTGCTTAAAAAACTCCAAAGAATGAGACACCACCACCCTCTGTGGCAGCACATTCCACTTCCAAACAGCTCTAATCGTCATGAAGTTCTTCCTAATTTTTAATTTGAATCTCTTTTCCTGTAGTTTGAGACCATTGCCCCATGTCCTAATCTCTGAAGCCGTGGAAAATAAACCAGTTCCTTCAATGTGACATCCTTTCAAATATTTAAACATGGCTATCATATCCCCTCTCAGCCTTCTTTTTGCAAGGCTAAACATTCCCAGCTCTCTAAGGGCGCTTTTACACGACCCCAAAAATCCGAGGCAAAGGGCTCCCAGATGTGGAGCTTAAAATTGTTTTCCCACCAGCTCTGGACTTTAAAGAAAATTAAGTGCGACCACGCCCACCTAAGCGCATCCCAGCGCATTTTAAAGGTACCTGGTCTCCAAGGGTGAAAAATTTCTGATGCGGATGTAAAGCAGTGAGTGCCAGGCTCTCCTCGCCTTGTCTTTTTTTTTTTTTGCCCCCCGCCCCTCTAAGAGACTGGAATGCTTGGCAGCCGGAGGTGAGCCTGCATTTTTTCTCCCTTTTTATCTCCCTCCCCTCACACAGACAGGAGCAAGGGGGTGCAGAGGGGGTGGGAACACAGGAAGAGCGACAAACCCCCAAGATCTCTGGTCCGAATTTAAGTGGCCAGCGGATCTTAGAGATCATGTAAAAGCACCCTAAGCTGCTCCTCACAAGACATGTCTTCCAGACCTTTAACCATCCTGGTCACCCACTTCTGGACCCGTTAAAGGTTGTCAACATCCTTATTAAATTGAGGTGCTCAGAACTGTACACAGTACTCCAGGTGGGGTCTGACCAGAGCAGGATAGAGTGGTATTATCACCTCCCTTGCTCTAGAAACTATGCTGCTGTTGATACAACCAAGAATCACATTGGCTTTTTTGCCCACCGCATCACACTGCTGACTCATGTTCAATTTGTGGTCCACCCAGACTCCCAGATCCCTTTCACATGTACTATTTTCCAGCCAGGTGCCTCCCAGCCTATATGTAAACCGCCCTGAGTCCCCTATGTGGGAAATAGGCGCGGTATATAAATGTGAAAATAAATAAATAAATAAATAAATCTGTGCAATTGTTTTTTTAAAAAACTTAATGCAGCACCCTACATTTTTCTCTCAAGTGCCCTTTGTCCTTCAAATGGGGGTGTATGGCCATTTGAAGGACAAAGGGCACTCATTCAAAGATGAGGATGTACACATATTAGACAGAGAAGATAGGTGGTTTCAGAGAGGAGTCAGGGAAGTCATTCATGTGAGCAGTGAAACCCCCTCTCTCAACAGAGGTGGGGGCTTCAGGCATAGTCTATCTGCTACTTATCAGCGTGTGCTTTCAACAATACCCAGACAAATAAAAAAATCCTTCACCACCAAGGCCATAGCTATCAACCCATACTTTATAGCTTTCAGGACCTTAGGCCATTGTTCACCTTAAGGCTATGGATACTATTGTCTACCTAAAAAGCCGATTCAGGCCATTGTTCATCTTATGAGCTTATTTCAGACCAGGATGACAAGAGGTCAAAGCTGACTATGAGCAGGTGGACTCGCACTAGATGTATTCAGACTGATTAAGCTGTTTGGATGAGCAGCTAAACGTTTCTCTCTCTCAAGAAAAAGAAGTCCAGTAGCCATGATTCAACTTCTAGATAAACCCCTCCCATTTTGCATCATAAGCAAATTTAATATGCATACCCTTGATTCCTTCAAATCATTTATAAAGATATTGAATAGCACCACACCTAGAACAGAACCCTGGGGCATCCCATTGGTCACATCTATTAAAAAACCCGGCTTGGCTGTGGACGATCTGTCCAACTACCGCCCCATAGCCAATGTTCCCTTTTTGGGCAAGGTGATTGAGCGAGTCGCCGCCCTGCGTCTCCAGTCGTTCCTGGAGGAGAACCATGTCCTGGATCCCTTCCAGTCCGAGTTCAGGCCACGGCATGGGACCGAGACGGCCCTGGTCGCGCTGCATGATGATCTGTTGAGGAGGGCCGACAGGGGTTGCTCTACCCTGCTGGTCCTGCTCGACCTGTCAGCGGCTTTTGATACCGTCGACCACGGTATCCTGCTGGAGCGGCTCTCGGAGGTGGGGATTGGGGGCCAGGCTTTGTGCTGGCTCCGGTCCTTCCTTGAGGGCCGCACCCAGCGAGTGAGCTTGGGGGGTGAGCTGTCAGCTCCCTGGACACTCTCTTGCGGGGTGCCTCAGGGGTCGTCACTCTCCCCAATGCTCTTTAACATCTATATGAAGCCGCTGGCTGAGATCATCCGGAGTTATGGAGTTTGCGGTCACCAGTACGCTGATGACACGCAGCTCTATCTCTCCTTTTCCACCGGTGCAGTGGAGGCCGTTCGGACCCTTGACCGTTGCCTGGCTGCGGTTCTGGACTGGACCAGGACGCACGGACTCAGGCTCAACCCCGGCAAAACCGAGGTTATGTTCTTCGGGGGTACCTCGGAGGGGTATTGTGGCCCTCTTCCCAGTCTGGGTGGGTCCGCCCTCCAGCTGGCGCAAAGAGTGAGGAATCTGGGCGTTGTCCTGGACCCGGATCTGACCCTGGAATCCCAGGTGTCAGCCGTGGTCAGGTCGGCCTTCTACCATCTAAGGCTTATCGCCCAGATTTGCCCATACCTCGATGAGGGCTCCTTGAGGACTGTGGCACAGGCACTGGTCATGTCGAGGCTGGACTACTGCAACACTCTCTACATGGGGCTCCCCTTGAACCTTGTCCGGCGATTGCAGCGGGTCCAGAATGCGGCGGCCAGGCTGGTGGTTGGCGCGCACCGTTTTGACCACGCCACCCCCATCCTGGCTCGCTTGCACTGGCTACCCGTTGCCTCCCGGATAAGGTTCAAGGTGTTGGTTTTGGTTTACAAAACCCTCCATGGCTTGGCCCCTGCCTATTTGGTGGAGCGTCTTTCCCGACAATCAGATCTAGCCCGACCCACCCGCTCATCGATGGCCCTTTCACTGAGGACTGTCGCCCCGAGGGAGGCCCGTAAAACAAGAACTCGAGGACGGGCCTTCTCGGTGGCTGCACCAACCATGTGGAATAAGCTTCCCGGTGAATTACGGCTGGCTCCCTCGCTGGCGTCATTTAGGAAAAACCTAAAGACCTATCTTTCCGTGACGCCTTTGGAGATCTCTAAGGATCCAAATATGTTTTTTTTTCTTTCCCTTATTATTAATATCCCGCCGATTTATTTATTCTTGGAAACCACTGTTTTAGCTATTGTACTGACTTGTTGTTTTATTATTGTTGTTGTAAACCGCCCTGAGTCCTTCCTATGGGAAATAGAGCGGTATATAAGTGTAAATAATAAATAAATAAATAATAAATAAATAAATCTCTCCAAGCAGAAGAGAAGCCATTTGCAATCACCCTTTGGGTGTGATCAGTCAACCAATTACAAATCCACCTAACAGTAGCAGTATCTAGCCTACATTCTACGAACTTCTTTGCAAGTATACCATCCGGAACCTTATTGAAGGCATTACTGAAATCTAGATAGGCAATACCCACAGTGTTCCTCCCATCCTCCAGGCCTGTAATTCTGTCAAAAAAAGACATCAAATTACTCTGGCATGTCTTGTTTTTAAGAAACCTATGTTGACTTCTTGTAATGACAGCATTGCTTGTTAAATAATTACAACTGTCTGCTTAATAATCTGTTCTAGGATTTGACCAGGAATTGAAGTCAAGCTGACAGGGCAGTAATTATTGGGGTCCTCTTTTTTCCCCTTCTTGAAAATGGCGACAACATTCACCCACCTCCATTCCGAGGGAACTTCCTCTGTTCTCCAGGACTCCTCAAAGATTATTGCCAATGGTTCTGAAATTACTTCTGCCTGTTCTTTTAATGTCCTATTAAATATTGAGACACAACAGCCAGAATCCTGTTGTATGCCTGGAAGGTGTCCCTTACACGTTATGACTAACTGTAGCTTATTGGTTTTGTGTCAGGGCTCTTGTTTCAGCAGTCAAGTGCATGAGCAAGCCCTTTACTTAGACATGCTCCATCCCTTGTCAATTAGTGACAATTAGCTACAACAAGTAACAGAACCCTTGCAGGAGCACTCCCATGGAGCACAAACGAGGCATGGTGTCTGCACATTTAGATCACTGAACAAGATGGCTTTCTAAGCACTTTCAGGCAAAGAAAAAACTTATGAAGGCACAAAAAATTGGGTCTTTTTCTGCTGTGACACCTTTGCTGTAGAATACCCTTTCAAGGGGTATTTGGGGGGAACCAAAACATTTTTATCTATGCTGGCTTTTTAATTTGCTTGCAGCTTAATGTTGTTTACATAGCTTTTGTTATTGTTTAATTCTGCTCAATCTTTGGCATGATTCCTGTGTTTTTATTATATTGTTGATGTTTATGTTGCATCTTATACATTACCCTGGAGCTCAGCTCCACGAGTGAAGTGTGCCCTGGCAATTCATTTTATTCCAGTTTATTTTATTTTGCATCTTTTGTAGGCCACCTTTCTCCTGACATGATTCACAATGTTAAAATAAGTATAACTAAAACTATGATCAATTACAGATTTTTTAAAAAAGCAATTCAAGTACAATAGTAATTAAAAATACACCAGGTATTTTAAAACACTTAGAAACTTGAAAAGCAGCTTTTAAAAGGAAAAGTTCAGCAGCTAATCATAGTTTTTAAAAGCCTACAATTGCATCCAGTGGAATGTACACACCGGTTACCATAACAACAATAAACATTCTTGGAAGGTTAACAGGTCTGCATTTAACAGTCACAAACAGAACTGGACACAGTACTCCAGGTGGGGTCTGACCAGAGCAGAACAGAGTGGTACTATCACTTCCCTTGATCTAGACACTATTTTTATTTATTTATTTTAAATATTTTTACCCCACCTTTCTCCTTGGAAAAGGACCCAAGGTGACTTACAATAATGAGGGGCTATATACAGCCTAGAATATTTAAGACAGGCTCAAGTTAGGAACAGGGAATTAGAAGAGACATCTTATAACATTCAAAGATAACATTAAAGCTACAAAGAGCATGAGAAAAGAAAATTTCATTCTGAGGGATGGAAACTAACATGAAAAACACTGGTGGTTATGCATGGTAATCCATCTAAAACTCACGTAATAGGTACTCCCTCATTCAGGGAAAGCTTACCTGAAGAGGCGGGTCTTTGCTTGCTTCCGGAAAGACAGCAGAGATAGGGCATTCTTGGCCTCCAGCTGGAGGGAGTTCCTAAGTCTGGGAGCAGCAACAGAGAAGGTCCTTTCATGTGTTCTTACAAGACACACCTGAGAAGGTGGTGGATGGAAAGGCCTCTCCTGATGATCTTAGCACCTGAGCTGGTTCATAATGTGAGATTCCATCCAGGCCATTTAGTGTTTTTTAGAAGTAAAAGGCAGGGCAATGCATCTGTGGTAGAGAATTAATATCTATGTTTTTCTTCTTATCTTAAGGTTGGACTTGGAATAGAGGCATGTGGTATTTGGTGGAAACCAATTACGATCACTGGAAGGATCCATTTGTTCAGAATAATCGGATGGGGCCTGCAAAGAACTATTTGAACCAAATGAAGGAAGAGGTAGTTTTGTGACATGTAACCATGATGTAGCCTAATGACAGTTTTGGATGGTCAAGTATAATGAGTTATGAATAAGTGAACTCTTGCATTTGATTTACACTTTGTAAATGCACAAGGCTCAGGACAGTCAGAACTAAAACAAAGCTTTGATATCAGTGGAGTTCACAGACAAGAGATGGAAAAAGTTTGGCAATGAGAGCTTGGGACTGCAACTTGCAGAATTCTACATCCAGCATCACCAGTTTGGGAGCCACAGTCTGGGGAAACAACCAATTCCCATCTCTTGATTTTTCATTGCATGGTCAGGCTGCTGCGGCAAACCTGAGGTTCACATACCATTATAGATTCATGCCAGCTTATTATTCTGCCAAGCTGTTTATTAGGCTTGGCAGAAACTAGTCAGTTTCATTAAACAATAGTTTGACAATGAAACAAACCCAACTCCCTAGTTAAGGCTTAAACAGAAGTGGAAACTTCTGAACTCCCGTGAAGGAAGGGGAGGGGTGGGCTAAAATGAGGGAGTGCACAAGCCAAGACCCTCCTGGGCTGTAGTTATGGCTGCTGTTTGTCTCAGCTGATTACCTCTCTCTGTGCTTTAGCTGTTTTCAAACATTGGTCTCACTGTAATAAACAATCCATTCTGTTATTTGGCTTTGGCAGCATCCAAGGTTTCAGTTCAACCAAGAGCTGGACAATATTCTTGTACTTCTCCAGACCCAGATTCAGGTGAAGTAAAATCAGTCCTGTGACGGTGTTTCTTTGAGTGGTCCTATGCAAAGTCACAGTGACAAGTCATCCGCTCATGCATGGAGCCTCTTTGGAATGTTCCAAAGCGTTTTGTCTCCATCCATACCTTCAGTAGATGAACAAGCTCCTTCCTTACATGTTCTTTTTGCCCATCCTGCAGAACTCAGCTATATTGGACCTTTGTCTTTTGCAGAAACATGTCTGATTTCTATATCATTCAAGAACAGAATAACTTCTTTCATTTCAGCTTTAATTGGCTGGTCAAGCTGTTGAGTATGTATTCGAGGTCAAGGAACAGCAGGCACTTCAGCAGCCTGTGATGCACAATGGGCTCCAACTGCATCTAAACCAAGATCATCTGTAGCAAAAGGTTCAACATTTGAGGATGTAAACCTAGTGCTGTCTGCATTATTTTGATCAACATTTGAGGGTGTAAACCTAGTGCTGTCTGCATTATGTTGATCATATACCCTGCAGGCACCTTGGTCAAAGTTGTTCTCAAATGTCTCATCATCAGTTGTGGCACGGCTTTTGCTGGGAGTTAGTTAATTTGATCCCAGGCATTGTGTAGAACTCAGCTGTTTTGGACATTCTTCTTTTGCAGCATCCTCAGAAGCATGTCTGGTCTCTACATCCTATAAAGCATGCAATGCTCTTTGTCTTAAGTAGTCTGTGTTTAGCCTCTGGAGCTCATGAAAAAAGCTGAATTAAAACATGAGGGCAAGACTCATTTTGGGATATTAAAGTAGCTACTTTAGAATAAATGGTGTTTCTCAAAGCGTTGAACATAGAATGATCACTGCCTGTTTCTGATAAAGTAAGGGACATATCTGGCACTGTGCTCTGGTGCATGGTGGCCATCTGTTGGCTTGATCAGCGCTCCTGGATGAGTTCCTGGTCATTGCCCGCCGAAGGTGCCTTCGGTGGGCAACAGGGCACTGCTGCTCGGATGTTCAGCTGCCCCAATAGATGCGGAGAGGTTTTGATGTTGCTCTGCTCCCTGCCTGGTGATCGTAGAAGCAGTGGGTGCACCAGACAACTTGTTCTTTATGAGGATCTCGGCAGCAGGCTTCAGACACACCTTGGCCTCACTCAGCTGAAGGTTCTCCTCAAGGCTTGGATTTTCTTCATCAGACAAAGAGCAGGTGGAAGCAGTGAAGACTCTTCACTTGGATAAAAAGACCTGCTGTTTATCATTCCAGAATTTCTAGGCTCCTCGCGTTTGAAATTACATAATTCTTAGAGGAATAGGTAAATATGCCTTATTAAGGACATATTAAAAGGTTTTTTTAAAGTTGCTTAGCTACTCCCCCCCCCCCGACACACACACACACCACATTGTTTATGACTGGGAGATGAGCAACAGAGAAAAACAGATGGGGCCTTGGCCGTCCCTTTTTGTAAGAAGGGAGGGAGGAACAGGCTGACTGGTGGCTGCCTGAAGATGGGGTTGGGGACAGCACCTCATTTGCTTTCATGAAGAGGGCCCCATTGGGGAAAGGCAGTGGCAAAGGTTTCCACGGCCCCAGTGAGGCTACCTGTGGGGCAGATCTTCTTTGGTGGAAGCCAGCTTCCAAACGCTGCTTTTGAGGGGCCAAAGGACAGAACCACAAGAAACAAAAACAAAGGCCAGCCCGAAACACTTTCTCATGCAACTGCACCCTCTTCTCCATCCCATGGAGTTACTTGATGTCCAAGGCCAGCCAACCTGAGGCAGAAAATCTCACAAGAAGCCCATTCCTTACTGGTACAATTACAATAACAGGTGCCATCTGACATGGCGACTGTAGGGTTTCTTGGTACAGACTACTCAGAAATAATTCACTGTTCCCTTCTTTGAGGGGGTGGGGTGTGCCCTGAGACTGTATAACTTGCTCAAGGCTACACAGGCTGGCTCTTCCCCTAAGAAGTTGAGTGGGAAACCAAGCTCTCAGTCTTTGGCTCAGCTGCTCTAATTCAGTGAGCAGTCCAGACAACTTCTAGTTTACAATAATAAATATCACATAGCAAAGCATCTATTCCTTACTCTGCCTAATGGTAGGGCCAGTAATGGGGGGGGGGGAGACAAGGTACATTTTGTATTAAGAAAAAAATCCACACATTTTTCACAATTGTCTCTTTCCGTCTAGGCCGGGGAATATCTTTAGCTTGGCTCCCAATCTATCTTCTCAACACTCTTTCTCATTGTCTGTGCTTTTATCATATTTTATAATGTTCTTGTCTGTCCCCCCCCCCTTTTCTTTCTTTTTGTTTCCATTGTAAAGCAAAAAGGCCCAATCTTTTCAGTTTTCTTTTCTTTCACAGCAGAGTTTCATCTGCCCTTTCTCTATGCCCTCTGTACTGTTCCAGCAGCACAATTATCTAATTCTTTCTTCTTAAACTTGTTTAAACCAGTTGCTCCAATGATTGCTTGACAGAATGGCTATTGGAGGTTGATAAAAATGCTATGTCTTAAAAAGTTTTTTAAAAAAGTAATTCCCTTTATCATCCAGAAATATAGTTGAACGACCTTGTAGGCCAGCATTCAAGGCAGTTCATTCAGAAGACTCTTCTACTTTGGAATATCCTTTCATCCCCCCCTCCCCCATACATACACAATCGCCACATTTCATAGTTTGGTTTTCACTAGCCTGTAGCATGATACTCAGTGTTGTATAGTGCAGTGCTCCCCAACCTTTTTGTCCCCACGGACCAGAAAATATTTGATGATTTTTCCGTGGCCCGGGGGGTGGGGAGGGGGAGATGGGGGTGCGGGGGTCGGGCGGGGGCAGGGGAGGGTGTGGGGGTGCGGGGGATGGGGAGGAGGGAGGAGGGGGTGCGGGGGGGGCTTGGTGTGTGTGCCTTGCGGGGGGCACGGGAGCGGCAGCGGCGGCGCTCGCTGGCTGGGGGCGTCGGGCGTGCCGCTCCCCCCATGCGTGCACGGGTGGGGTGGGGAGCCCGGGGCTCCTGGGCGGGTGGGCCCCCGCCTCCTCCTCCTGTCGGCCAGGGCGAAGCGTGGCGGCGGCGGCGGGGGTGAAGGCGGAGGCGGCGGTGGCGCCCGGGGCAGCAGCTGCATGACCGCGCTCTCTGTCCCTCGGGCGGCCGAGAAGGAGGAGGAGGAGGAGGAGGAGGAGGCGGTGCCCGGCCGGCTGGCCACGGGCTGCTGGGGGACTCGGGCCGCCCTCTCCAGCCGCGGGCTCGCAGGTCGTCGGGGCTGGGCGCCGCTGGAGGACGTGAGAGAGGGAAGGCGAAGGAGAAGAAGGCGGCGGGCAGGAGGCAGTGGGTGGAGAAGAGCCTGGCCGAGGGGGGGAGGAGGAGGCGGGTCGAGGGAGGGGCGGGTGGGGGGGAGGCATGAGCGGGGGGGAAAGAGCGAGGGAGCCAAAGGGGACCGTTAGCCGGCCAGGCACATCCTCCTCCTCCACCTCATCTGCCTGGACGCGGCTGAACCTTCGCCCACCGCAGTGCAGTCCCACCCCTGCACCCCCCGCGCGTGCCTCAGAAGCTCCCCACACACACACAAGCACGCACGCGCGCACGCGCGCTTACTTCTGCCTCCCCCTCAGGAGAAAGGGCGGCCGGCACTGAGGAGGAGGAGGAGGAGGAGGAGGAGGAGGAGGATGCCCTGGCGCGCACCACCAGCACCACCAGCGTCACTCGCCGCCGCCCCCCCTCCGTTTTCCCTCCATCCGCCGCCTGTCAAGCGCCGCCGGGCTGGGCGAGGCGAGAAGGCAGAGCCGGCGAAACCTCCGCCTGCACGCGCGCCCCCCCCCTTCCTTCAGCGGGGCTGAAGAGGGCTGATGAGGAGGAGGAGGAGGCGCCCCCCGGGGGGTGGAATGGGGGTCTGGAGGGGAGGGGGCGTGCGCGTGCGCGCGTGTGTGGAAGATGCTCTGCCTGCCCGGCTGCTTTCGACCGCTCCGCCACCCCCTCCCCTCTTATGAGGCACCCCCTCCCTTTGCCCCCTCCCTCTCCCCCTCCCCTCCCAGCCCACGGCTCCTTTCCTTCCCCCCCAACACCCACTTCGCCAAGTATCGTCCCGGGTCTCTCGCGAGAGGGAAGGAGGCGCCGGAGGACCCGAAGCCCAGCCAAGAAGGGGGAAGGGGGAGGGGGGCTCTCCTTTCTCTGAACCCCATTTGGCCCGCTTGCCCCTCCTCGCCTCCTCCCAACCCAACCCCCGACCGTCCTGCTCTAAGAACCGGGCACGCAAAGGCCACCAGGGAGCATGACGACGGGGACGAGGAGGAGGCCAGGGCGAAGCGCAGCAGCAGGGCGGGGGCGGGGGCGAAGGCGAAGGCGGCAGAGGTGCCCGGGGCAGCAGCTGCATGATCGCGCTCTCTGTCCCTCGGGCGGCGGGCGGCTCCTCCTGCGCTCCTCCAGCCTTCTTCTTCCATTGGCTGCCCGTGGGAGAGAAGAGGAGGAGGAGGAGGAGGGCGGGCGGTGGAGGAGGAGGAGGATGCGCCGCCGCCGCCGTGGCTGCTGCTGCTGCTGCTGCTGCTGGAGGGCGAGGAGGAGGAGGGCGGCGGAGGAGGAGGATGCACCGCCGCCGCCGGCGGGCAGAGGAGGGAGGCAAAGGCGGCGGCGGCGGCTCCTCCTGTGCTCCTCCAGCCTTCCTCCTCCACCGGCCGCCCTCGGGAGAGAAGAGGAGGAGGAGGAGGGCGGCGGAGGAAAAGGGGAGGAGCCTCCCCGGCCTCCCCAGGCGGCCCGGTGCCGACCAGTCCACGGACCGGCACCGGTCCGCGGCCCGGGGGTTGGGGACCACCGGTATAGTGGTTAGAGCAAGAAACTGGGACTCTAGAAACCAGAGTTCAAATCCCTGCTTGACCATGGAAACTCATTTGGGGACTGGAAATGGTAAAATTACTCCTTAAACATCTCCCTTAACCTGAAAACCTTGTTAGGGCTGATATTAGAGGTGGGCACGAAAAAAGAAATGAAACACTTTCGTCATTTTGTTAGGTAACAAATTACTTTGTTAACTAATGAAATGGTAGAATGTGTTTTTTTTTTTTTTCATTTCGTAACCAGACACCATTTTCCCTCTAGAATGAAATGATTCATCCTAGAGGAATCAATGGCAGGGGAGCTCAAGCCCTTCCCTTTAAGCCCCCTAAATTTGAAAAGGTTTGGGGGTCAGGGGGCTGAGTTATTAAGCTCCAAAGGGGGTGCCCTTTGGGAAAAAAATTTCTAATTGAGTAGGAAGCTGATAATAGCCCCCCCCCCATGGGTGAGCATAGTTCTTGTGCACTCTCTACACACTCAATTAACTACCGGCACTGCCACTGGGTAACCCCCTGACCCCAAATCTTTCCAAATTTTCGGGGCTTACCTTGAATTGCTTGAGGAAGCTCCCCTGCCATTTTGGTCCTTTAGGGCTCAGAGGGAGCATAGTGTTTCGTTTCATTTCATTTTGTTACAAAACTACTTTAAAAATCAGTTACTAACAAAACAAAACTACTACAGAAACAAAACTAAGCTAAATGCTATTTTTTCCATTTTGTGCCCACTTCTAGTTATTATACATCAGTTCCAACTTGATGGCACATAACAGCAGCCCTGTGGCTGTGTGCAAAAGCCCCAGGTGGACTCTCTAGGACCCACTGATGGAAGACACTATAATAGCATCTTTTTCTCTCAATGTCCTTGTGTGTGCATGTATAGAACAGTCACCCATCAGCAACTTTTAGAGCAGCCATTCTCAACCTTTTGTTGGCCATCGGCTATAAACGCAATATGAAAGGAATAGAGGCTGAATCAGGATTGTCTAAGTCAGACCATGAACCTTATAAGGAGGTGAGTGAAGAATAGTTTCCAGCCTGTGGCCCACTTCAAACGTGGCACCTCCCCGTCCCTGGGAGCCATATGTCCCCTGCCAAGAGCGACTGCTTGAAACAGCAAAAGGTTGTTGGTGGCAGAGCAAATCAGGCCCTTTGACCCAATTTCTCCATCTACACCTCTGCTTGTTTGCTTGTCTGTTAAGCCCTGAGTTATCACAATGAAGTTCAAACAGAAAGTTGATGCTTCACCTCTTTGAAATAAAAACAGTAAAATCTGAATCAGGCTTTTCTCAAACACTATGCTTAGAAGTGCCTATGTTTCTATTTTTTTTTATCTTTACAAGCATACCTCACAAATGGCTAGTAACATTTTCCTGTTCATAAAGCCACCCGTGGAGCTGATTTGTGCTTTTGCTTATGTGGGCAGAAAGCATAGGGTGATGACTGGAGCTCCTGACACCACCAATGCTTCCAGAAAGCCCATTTGTTTTCTCCAGATTGGTATTGAAGTACGTCCTCCACCTGCCTCCCAACTGTTTTGTCATGCCATCTTTGCTGCAAGTTGTTTGTTCCTTAGTACAAAACATGCTTATTGAAAACATGGTTGCTGCCATCTCCATCAGGCATTAGAGCGAATTTTCGTCTGATCAGCCTGGATGGAAAATTTAAACCGTGGGAGGGTCCATATAAACAGGCCTAATACCTTCTCAGAAGATAAATCTATTTACCCCTGAGGAACTTACTTCTGGTTAACTACGCGTTTTACAACCCCCTAATTGAAGAACTGTTGAGAGGACAATCCTCTGGCTGAAGTCATCCTCTGTTTGATGAGCTAAAAGAACCAGGTGGGGATTGAAGAACCAAAAGAAAGGCGAACAAGGCCCTCAAAGTCCCCTATCCAGTAAGCAGGCATCCATGCAGGAGACTCAACAGGCACACAAGTCAATGGGATGGTTTTCCTTACAATGGAGAGAGACACTGTATTTACATTTATATGACAGCAACTCTTTTCTCCATCTTCATCTACATGGATAAATTAACACACAGGTATTAGTGCAAATCTGTGCCTTCTTTAATCCTCTTTTTTTTTGATGGTTTACTCTCTGCCTAATGTCAATTTGCCTTCCTCCCCTGAGGAAAAGAGCCCACCCACCACTGGGTGCCTAAACTGGTCTATATCCTCCCTATTGAACTGACCCTATATGGGCACTGATCCAGAATGTCCTTCTCCTCAATAGCTCTGCTCAGCTCTTGTTAAATCAAACCTGTGACTCCCTTTTAGGGAGTCAGTTCATCTACAGCAGGCCTGCCCTACCGGTAGCCCGCGAAGGGTTCAAAAGTAGCCTGCTGACCATCAATAAAAAAGTGAGGGGATCAGTTCTCCACCCCTCCCTCCCCCACAAGGACCACCACTGCCCCAGCAAAGTTCTCAGTCTGCCAGCCCACTGTCTCAGCCGAGTAGGGCAGATAAAGGACCATGGTGCTTTGAAATCTGTTCCCTTCAGAATGGATTAATTGATTTTCAATGCATTCCTATGGGAAACCGCTGCTCTACTTACAATTTTTTAAAATTTATGAACATGTGCTAAGAACGGATAAAATTCGTAAGTAGAGGTTTTAGTGTAGTAGCCCTCAGGCACTTTGTGCCAGAAAAAGTAGACCTTGGCCTATTCAAAGTTGTACAATCCTGATCTACAGTATTTATTGCTTGGGATTCTTTTTTCCCCCTGCTGCTACCTACCTTTGTCAGCTTTGTATTTTTCCAGTGAATCCTGCCTTATTCATCCATCCATCCATCCATCAATCCATCCATCCATTCATTCATACATGATTTATTATTTATCTGGCTTAAAAAGCCACTTGGCATGGCTTACACATCCCATTATGTGTTGAATGTAGGGCAGCCTCAGTTTTTCAACGTGTTTGCCTCCAGGGACCGTTCAGGCTTGATTTACTCCAGGCTCCCACTCTCCTTGCATCTTTCTGGAAGTCCAGGGTATCCGCAAAGCTCTCCTCCAGCACTACTTTTCAAAAGAATCATGCCACACACACACACCCCATCGTGGTTCTTCACTGTCCTGCTTTGACACCCAACTAATGAAAAAACCCAGTGGATCCAGAGTCCTTTGGTGGGCTTTTAAGGAAAATGGGT
Organism: Phrynocephalus forsythii; assembly: GCA_029282475.1. Taxonomy (NCBI): domain Eukaryota; kingdom Metazoa; phylum Chordata; class Lepidosauria; order Squamata; family Agamidae; genus Phrynocephalus; species Phrynocephalus forsythii. Next base: position 6,639,468 of record JAPFRF010000004.1, on the reverse strand, counting down.
GCCAGAAAAGGGGCAGGAGCCCTGTGGCACAGTGGTTAAATGCTTGTACTGCCAGTAAAACTGTGCTTCACGACCTGGGATTCAATTCCAGGAAGCAGGCTCAAGGTTCACTCAGCCTTCTGTACTTCTGAGGTTGGTAAAATGAGTACCCAGCTGGGGGCGGGGGGGGGGGACAATGTGTAGCCAGCCTGGTTACTATAATTAAAAACTGCAAACTGCCCAGAGACTACTTGAAGTAGTAAAAAGGTAAAGGTCCCCCCTGCACATGCGTGCTAGTCGTGTCTGACTCTAGGGGCTGTGCTCATCTCTGTTTTCAAGCCAATGAGCCAGTGTTGTGCAAGTCCATGGCCACCTGGCCGGAGTGGCTGCAAGGAAACACTGTTTTGCCTTCCTGCTTTTTATGACGGTACCTATTTATCTACTTGCATTGACATGCTTTCATACTGCGAGGTTGGCAGGAGCTGGGGTTATCAGCAGGAGCTCGCTCCGCTGCTTGGCATCCAAGATTTGACCCGCTTTGCAGCCGACAGTTTTAGGAGCCTTAGTCCACTGAGCCACCAGTATGGGGCGGTATATAAGCAGAACACTGCTTTGCTTTTTGCCACAGAAAAATGGAGGATGGGGCTTCTGTAGTGGTTGGCAGAGGAAATGTGAGCAAGCCTGGGTTTGGTTCCGTCCTGCCTACGCTCCACAGCATTTCTGAGATGGCCCAGGAGGGGGTTAATCAGGGACTCCCCTTTTCTGTAGCAGCCATTTTCTTCAGAAATTGAAATGTTTTGCAGCGAAACGTTTCAATCTCTCAAGAAAAAAAGTCCAGCGGCCATGACTCAAACTTCCAGAGAAACTCACCTGGATGGCTGAGAATCTTCACAGACATCACTGTGTACAGTGTTTTTCAACCACTGTTCCGCGGCACACTTCCTGGTGTGCAAGCTTTATATATAGTCAATATAGGCAGAGTTAAATTTTTAACATTTTCTAATGATTTTTTTTTCATGAAACAAGTGTGCCTTTGCCCAAAAAAGGTTGAAAAACACTGGTGTAGTGGGATTTCACAGCCGAGTGAGAAATGTGAGCCCAGGCAACACCCCCCCCTCCTCCTCCTCCCAGTCCTCTTCAGAGACGGTCCATTGCACCACGACGGGGGCCACACGGGCAGAAATTTCCAAGGAGCAAGAACTTGCAAATGGGTTTCTCCGGGGCCCGAAGTCGGGGGCGGGGGGGGGGGTCGGTCGTCCAGCAGCGAGCACGGGGAGGGGGCAGCTGCGGGCGGTAGAAAAGGGCACCAGGGGGCGCTGCGGTCGCCAGCGGCTCTTCGGCGGAGCCCCGCGGGCCGGGCGCAGGAGCGGAGGCGTGGTGGGAGGCGGGGGCTGCTTTGGACTCCGTGGCGCTGCTCGTCGGCGGCCGGAACGAGCGGGGGGTAGTGGGGGGGCAGGGCGCGTGAGCCGCGGCGCAGCGCCTGCTTGATGGAGGTCTTCGTGACGCGGAGGATCCCCCCGGAGGGGCTGGCCGTCTTAAAGCAGTCCGGGGTGTAAGTGGGCTGGGGGGGGCGCGCGCGCGCGGGTGGGGAGGTGGGAGAGAGAAGAGAGAGAGAGAGAGAGAGCTTACTCCTCCCCCCTCCCCGTGCCCTCCTTTCCCCCTTTCGGGTGCAAAGGGAGGCGGGAGGCGGACACCCACCCATCCCGGCCATTCCCAGACGCTCCGCCGGTGCGGTGGTTTCCCCCCCCCCCCTGAAAGCCAGAGGTTGGGAGTTCGATCCCCCCCCCACCCCGCTGTGCCTCCAAGGCAGGCGCTGGACTCCCTGATCTGCAGGGTCCCTTCCAGCTCTCTCTGCAGTTCAAAGAGTAAACTAGCCCAGGCTGGAAGAAGGAGGTAACGTTGCCCCAGAGCTTGTTTGCGATCCATGTAGCCCGAAGCCAGCTGGCAAGCCCTGTGGTTCAAAGCCCTGACCCTCCCTTAGTTCCATCCACACCCCCACCCCACCCTCGACTTCTCTTTCGCCACCCGAAAGCCAAGGGCGGCGTGCAGTTGGGGTTGAGTGCAGCTTCTGGGCAGTTGGGCAATTCTGATTTAGCTTTTGCTGAGCTACTGCAGATCGACGGCGAGAGATCTCTCAGTAGATTCCGCCACTGACCTTCAGGCCTTCCTGTCCTGCAAAGAAACTGGTTTCATCCTCAGGCTGCAGAGACAGAGGAGGGGAGTTCAAATCTCAGCGGTGCCTCTTTATGGACTCCATGAGCCATAGGGTCCCTTCCAGCTGTGCAGTCCTTAGATGATGATGATGATGATGATGATGATGATGATGATGATGATGATGATGATGATGATGATGAAAGCTACTATTGTGCTTCCTCCCAGGAGGACCAAGATGCCCCCTATCAATTCTAGACTAGATTAATATATCTGACCTTTCTACTACATGTCCTATGCCCAGGATAACAATACTGTACATAAAATAATTAGATTATTTTCTTGCATGTTTTCACTTGAGTCTTCCTCCAAGGAGCTCAGATAGATCCTTAGCTTAGCTTAAGCCAAGAGTGAGGGGTGGGGGAGAGCAAACTTTGTTTTGACTTCACGTCCCATCAGTCCTGGTTAGCTTAGCCAACCAGGAATGCTGGGAATTGAAGTCCACCAATATCTGCATGTGAGCTCATCCCTTGGCCTTTCTTGTGGTGTTGTGTGAAGTGTGTGCCTTGGCCTGACACCATGCATGTCTGAATTTAGGCTATAAAGAAACCCATCTTTGTTTTTCAACATTGCCTTATAAATGACATACCTGCTGACCTATAAAAAGAGGCTTTGTTGAAGCAGTGTGCCATTGTTCTCTGTGAGCGCATAGCTCAACGGGTGCTCTCTTTGCAACAAAGCACTAAAGGGCCTTCCTCTTCCCTACTGATGGAAGAAAAATCTTATCTTTTTGTACCAGCGATCAGACCTGGTACAAAAAGATAAGATCTCCCTTTGATCAGTAGTGAAAATGGTACAAAAAGATAACCTCTCCCTTTCATCAGTAGTGAAGCCCTTGCTGATAATTATCCCTGACCCTCCTCCTCCTGATCCTACAAGTCCTCCAGGTCAGCGGTTCTCAAACCTGGGGTCTCCAAATGTTGGAGAATGTAGGGAAGAGGAAGGCCCCTTTGTACCTCTTTCTGTGCCACAGGATTCCAGGGAGAAGGCTTGTTATGTCACACTGGACTTCGATACAGAGAGGCCTTTCTGTCTAATCCAACACTTAGCCTCACACCATCTCTGTTTTGCCTTGGCCTACACAACATAACTGGGAGCCTTGGTAGCTGATTTTGTTGTGTCGTGTCTGCCTCCTTCCCTTACCTCTTGGCCTGTTTGGATGACACACACACATTGGGGACCACTTGGCCCACACAGTTCCCCTTGCCACCTCAGCCAGAGCTCCCACATATATTTTACCTCACTGAATAAGGTGCCTGCTTTTGTTACCTGCTTCACTGAAAGAGAGGCTGCCCACTGGGATCTCCTGCTGATCCTGTGTGCCGGAAGGAGCGTCTCTCCGTGTGATCTCATGTTGATGCTGCTTGGGGGGAGATAGACCAGCCTGCTCTCATGTTGATGTGGTCTGTGTAACCACGAGAGAGAGACTGACCATTGTGAGTTCCTGTTGATGTAGTCTCAGGGAAAGAGCACCTGTCTTTGTGACCTTGTGGTGATGCTGCCTGGCTGAAGGAGAGAAGGCAGGCCATTATGCCCTCATGTCGATGCTGCCTGGATTAAGAAGTGTGCTACATATATGTTATTTATTTATTATTTATTAACCCTCATGGCTTACAGTAATGAGGGATAATGTACAGTCCAGTACAATTAAGGCATGTTCAAGTATTTGAGAACAGGGAATTGAGGGACATCTTATGGCAGTGATGGCGAACCTTTTAGAGACTGAGTGCCCAAACTGCAATTCAAAACCCACTAATTTTTTTGGAAAGTGCCAATACAGCCATTTAACCTGAATCCAGGTGGCTGTGAAGGGGCGATGTCGGGTGCCCACAGAAAGGGCTCCGAGTGCCACCTTTGGCACCCGTGCCATATGTTCGCCATCACTGTCTTATGGTATTAATAGATAACAGTACATGAGAATGCGAGCAGTTAAGGGGGAGTAAAGTTCCATGTAAAATTATGAGTGATGGAAACTAACATTGAAAACGTAATGTCAGCATAATCACATAAAATTATAAGTAGTTATAAACACAGAGTCTTTGTGATCCTATAGATTCATATAGATATAGATTCATGTAGAGTTAGTGGTGCTTCTCCATTCCTCCAGTCACCTTATTGACCAGAGTGAAACTCAGATCTTCTGGCAAATTTCTTGTTCTCAAGTGAGCTACAAACTTTAGAGGAATCAGGAAAGGCTGCCACTGAGCTTTGCTTGTTTCCTCCTCTTGTCTCTGTGCCCTCTGCCCTGGAGGCCTGGGACTGGTGCAAATCTGGACTGACCTGTTAAATATTGATCAGGCCAAGTAGTTACAACCGTCAAAACAATGGTTGGAATCAGTTGTACTAGAAATCCAAAACATCAAATGTTACATTAGAGTATTAGGGGGCAATGTGTAGCCTGCACACTGTAATTAAAATTGTAAACCGCCCAGAGACTACTTGTAGTGGTATGGGGCGGTATATAAGCAGAACACTTTGCTTTTATTATTGGGTCTCTGGGGGGGGGGCATAATGTTGTAGTTGGAGAAATTGATTCTACTGTTTTGATTTAATTATGTTCTTTGTAGGAATGCCCACAGCACCACTAGTTTGATGTTTGGAATAGAGCAATACCCAAATAGTGATTGCTTGTGCCTACTTCCCATATCACTTGTTCCTGTGTTGGCCTGTCTCTTCCATCATCCCACCCCTTATCAAAGCTGGCTAATGGGAGTTATTCTCCAACAATGTCGGGAGGTCCATTCCTAGAACGGAGTATGGTCAGTGGGGTCCCAGAGGGGGAATATTGGCCCTTGAGGCTATCAGAAAGAATAGGAAAAGGAAGAAATCTATCCTTGGTCTCAGTGAAAAGGCTGTTCTCTCGTGGAAGTGGTTGGCTGTTATCTGGAGATGGGGACCAGGGGTGGTTTCTTTTTCAGACAAGCAGCTGCTATAGAAGGTCACACGTCTTTATGGCTCTTCTTATGGCTCTTTCTTCAGCTATAGGCAGGAACTCTCCAGAGCCTGTCTTAACCATAGCTCTTTTTGGAAATAGGCATATATCATCCTGCTGGAGTGGGCAGAGATAGCTAGTGTGGGAGGCACAGTGCCCAAACCAGGCAGGGGCACATTTATAGAGAAGGAGCACAGGAAGAGACACAGCAAGTAGGCCAGTGCCCAGATATTATGGGGCTTCTGTAATGGGTACCCTGGTGTGGACTGGGGTGCAAAAGAGGTAGTCATAAAGGGGATACATCTCCAACATAATAGGGCAACCCCATTTGTCTGAAGTGGAAATGATTGCAAAGAAATATTGTATTATTTAATCAGTAAAAATGTAAGTGCATTTCCAGTACCTTAACCTTTTTTGAGATAGGAAATGGAAGTGAAACTGCTTTTGTTTATCAAACGATACGTTATCATTCATTGTCAGGAAGCACAGCTGCTGTTTAATTTCTCCCCCACCCCCTTTGTTCCCCGCTGTAAGGGTGGACCAAGAACAGTCCTGCCCAAAGCATAGACAATTGTGCCTTTAACGCCCAATGCTACCTAGTGAAGTTTGTTGATTAAAACTGGCCCCGGCTGATAAACTGGTGAACTAACCTGAGGATTTGAAAAAATCAATATGATGCATTGTTACAAAATCCGATTTTTGATGTAATTCTGCCATTTTTCTCCTCGGCAGTTGCAGCATCCAGCAGTGGGATTCGGATGAGCCCATCCCTCCGTCCGAGTTGCGAGCAGGAGTCGCTGGCAAGGATGGTCTTCTGTGCCTCTTGTCCGACAGGATAGACAAGGAGGTCTTGGATGCGGCAGGTGTGCACCCGTGTTTGGTTGGTTTACGTCGGGAGCGTGTAAGGCACAGCTGGTATACGTTCCGTATACGTTCCTTTCTTGAACTACAACAGCCCACGTTGGGCAGCTAAGAATGGTAGTCTGGGAAACAAATTTTACATTCTCCAGTAGGAAGACTCTGTAGAAAGTGTGATCTGCTGGGACCAGCCTAGCCATGTCTCAGGGCCAGGCAACGCTCCTGGTTGCTCCCAGAATCAGCCAATCTGAATAAGCCACACTACAGCCTTCGCACGAGGCCGGAGTCCGTTCCTTTTCATGTCAGAGAATTCCTGGGATTTTAATCAATCTGCCCTCATTCTTCTTATCTCTCGTGAAGCCTTGTGTCCAGTCCCTCAGGATTATCTAGCCAGACAGGTTGACTGGAGAAAAGGAAAGGAGAAAAAAGACTCCCACTCCAAAACATGTTCTTAAATCCCTTGATTTTATGTTGGATTGTGTTTCTGTGTCTTTCTTCTTCACCCATCCTGCAAAGAACAAAACTCCAGCCTTGATGGTTAAACATCACCATATCTCATTGTTTCAAAGGCTACCTAGGGATTCAAAACCCCACCTCCACCCCATTGTTCAACTTGCTGTTTGGTCTTGGAAAAATACTCCTTTTCCCAAATGAAAGCACACCCATTCATTTTGGCCACACTTTAGGTGACTTCTGAAACGAGTCGAGTCAAACCAGAGTTGTCTTGCTCCTAGCACACTAGGCCAGTGTTTCTCAACCTTTTTTGGGCAAAGGCACACTTGTTTCATGAAAAAAATCACGAGGCACACCACCATTAGAAAATGTTAAAAAATTTAACTCTGTGCCTATATCAGTCTCTAAAAGGTTCGCCATTGCTGGTGTAGGGAGAAGCAGGACAGAGGGGCCACAGATTGAGGCAGCCCGCTCTCTAGCACCCAGTTCCCACTTACCTGTGTTGTTTTTTTAAAGACATTTTGCCCTGCATGGACTTCTGTGTCCAGTGGAGACCTGAGAAGGGGCACTGACTCTCCAGGAACACAAATAAGACCCAAAAGCCCATCTTGCTCTCCACACTGTGGCCAAGGCAGATACCTTCAGCAAGTCCAGCGACAGGAGGGGAGGAGGATGAAGGAAGGCAGGAAGGAAAGAAGGCAGAAAGTGTTCTGCTTGTATACCGCCCCATACCACTTCAAGGAGTCTCTGGGCGGTTTACAGTTTTAATTACAGTAGGCAGGCTGCTAGACATACACATATGCAGGCTAGAAATGAGCACGTTTCTTTGAAGAGGGGAAAGGGTACGAATGGAAAGAGAGGTGGGGAAAAAAAGAAAGAAAAGACAGAGAGAGAGAAGAGGGCTGACAGAAAGAAAGGGGCAAGACTTCAAGGAACCCATCGCGGGCCCCCTCAGAGATGGCTCTTCCCCTCCCGGACCCTAAAGGCCGGCCATCCGGCCGTCCAGCCATGCCAGTAGCCCCCCCGCCCGCCCGCCTCCTCAGCCCAGGCCCAGCAGAGGCCTCCTCCATCCCCTCCTCCTTGCAGCCCTGCCGCGGTGCTCGTGGGGCAGCCGGGCGCCCCTCCTCCCCTTCCCTCACCTGGCGGTTTGTTCTGGGCTGGGGCTCCCGGGCCGGCTCGTGTTGGCGGGCGGGCTGTCGGGCGGCTCAGTCCATTGGTAGCTCCCAGGAAAGGGGTGGTGGTGGTCCAGGGTAAAAAAGGAGGGGGGAGAGGGAAGCGAGCGAGTCGCGGCGGCGGCGGCAGGCACAGGGCAAACACTTAGAGAATGAGCGGGGCCAGGTCCGGCCGGGGAGGAAGTGACGCCAGCGCTGCGGGCCTCAGGGGGGAGGAGCCAAGCTGGCCCTTGGACGCTATTTATAGCGCCTCCCAGCTGTGGGCCGCCCGCCGGCCCTTGAATTTCTTTAGAATTTTTCAATTTTTCCCACGGCACACCAGGCAACATCTCGCGGCACACTAGTGTGCCACGGAACAGTGGTTGAAAAACACTGCACTAGGCTTCCTACACAAATTATCTACATGTGACACTGCAGTAAGTGTGCCTACCTGAGCTGTTAGATGGGTAGCCATCAAAGGTGATCTGTTGTGCCTCGTGGCGCAGTGGTTAAATGCCTGTACTCTGTAGCTGAAACTGATGGTTGACTCAGTCTTCCATCCTTCTGAGGTCGGTAAAATGAGTACCCTGCTTGCGGGGTGTGGGGGGGCAATGTGTAGCCTGCATACTGTAATTAAACTCTAAAACTGCCCAGAGACTACTTGAAGTAGTATGGGGCGGTATACCAGCAGAACACTTTGCTTTTTGCTTTGCAGTCCAAATAAATAGGAAGGTGGTCGGTTGAGCTTCTTTTGCAACTGTAAAAATATGAGAAGAGCCATAAAAGGTTGTGCCAAAGGCCTGTCTAGTTGCCATATTTAGTGGCCAGACAGAAGCCCACAGCAAGACATGACCACAATTGCATCTCCTACTGGTGTAAATGCATCCTTCTCCTAGTGCTTTCTTGCTAGAGGAGTGGTTCCCAACCTTGGGTCCCCAGGTATTCTTGGATTAAAACCCCCTAGAGGCCTTCGCCAATAGCTGTTCTTGCCAGGATTTCTAGTTGTTGTTGTCCAAGAACATCTGGGTTGGGAGCCATAAAGGTAGAGAGCATTGTCTTATTTTGAACTCGGTCTGCACATTGAACCCCCAACCCCTAATCTCTGCATCTTGAGCAATCAGGCTTTGAGGAGTAGCAATCATGACCACTGAGTCTGTGTAGCCTCATTACATGTTATGTCTTGAATCAGATACAATGCCCGATTTTAGGCAGGACAAGAGAGGAGAGTACGTTTCACACCTTGTTGTGACGTACAGCACTGCTGTCCTGCAGTTGGTGCTCACCTAAGGTGAAGTCAACATAGGGAAGCTTCTTCAGCTGAGCATGTTCACCAAACATAGAGTAGTTGTATCAAGTGATGGTTGGCTGGGGAGACAAATATAAAGACAACGCAATAGATGTAAAGTTTATGAACATCTTAAGCAGAATCTTATAGTGCAGTGGTGGCCAAACTTTGGCCCTCCTGATGTTTTGGACCACAGAAGGGCCGTCTTGCCAAACGCCATGTTGGGAAACCTCATTTGAAGTATAGCTTCCCTTATTTGTGTGCATTTTGTTGGCGACTAGGCAGAAGTGCCTAGGAATGCCGTTGCTGCTGATTTCTTTCGTTGTCGAAACTTGGGAAAAGAAGTCGAAAGAAAGGCAAGGGATTCAGGCCCAGCCTCTTGGCTACTCACAAGGAGAGGGGGCTGTTCCTTTGCCCCTTACTACCTGTTGTTTTGATCCTCTGATCTTTCTCTTCTGCAGGGCCGACCCTTAAAGTAATCAGTACCTTGTCTGTGGGATATGACCATCTTGCTATTCCTGAAATTAAGAAACGGTAAGGCTTCTTGCATCATTTGGATGGAGCAGGGGGTTGTTCTTCAAATGCTACTTTGATGGGAGATGAGGGGCCAGAAACAGCTTGGGGACAGAGCTGCAGTGGAAGGGCTCGGCTCTCCAGCCCATTTCATCCCGTCCCATGGTTTCTCCACTCTGAAACATCTTCCCACCACTTATATTTACCCCAGGAACAATACATGATTGAGTTGTAAATACATTTGCATCTAGCATGTGGGTTGTCCCTTATCCCATAAAAGAGGAGTACTCCAACTATAAATGTAGATGAGGAGTAGCCCACATCCATCCTTGCTGATCATCTTTCTGGCCCTTTGTTCTGGCCCTTTGAAGGACAAAGAGGCCAGCTGAATTGGCTAGGCAGATACTGGAAGGAGAAAGTATAGCCAGATGAGAATCTGTATTTTTGGTGATGCCTATAACTCTTAAGGTGCTTCTACATGTTTTTGCTAGCATGAGGTCATCCTAGTGATAAACATATACAAGATCAGGATGTACAATGTTCTTCTTGGCTGTATCCCATATTCACATTCTTAAGCAAAGAAGAGCAAAATGAAGCCCTTAAATGAGTGCCCTTGTGGAACCAACCATGGAAGCATCTCACTTCTTCTCAATTCTAGTGGGATCCGTGTGGGGTACACACCAGACATCCTGACAGATGCTACTGCTGAGCTGACTGTAGCTTTGCTCCTGACGACGTCTCGCAGGCTGACTGAATCGGCCGTGGAAGTAAAGAAGTGAGTGACCACAGTCTGGGGCATGGCTTGTCTCTATGGCACCAGTTTGAGTGTGTTGGGAAAAGTGGTACCACCCCAGCTTATCTGTTGTACCAATGGAGAATAGCCGGGTGATGGGTATCCTGTGCAACTCCTTACCCTCTTGCTTTGAGTGACTGAATTTTTGACAAAGGCCTGATCCAGACAATGAGCAAACATTTAATCTTGTGCATGTAATTGTCTAATTTCCCACGTGCATATAATCTTGTGCTCTGTTGTCCTATGTCATTTAGTTTTATTGGAGGAGGCATTCCAGCCTTTATTATGAAGCGGCTGTACTGTTGTTTGCATCATGAGAGTACATGTGATGAGCTTTGAGAAATCTCAAGTGTTGTATTTGGAAGCTAAGTAATGGCAACTGGACTTCTTTTCTTGAGAGATCGAAACGTTTCGTTAATCACCCAAGAAGTCCAGTTGCCATGGCTCAATTTCCAGATAACCTCACCTGGATGCCTGAGAATCTCCACAGACTCAAGTGTTGTACAGTGGTACCTTGTATAAAGGAATTAATTCGTTCCAAATGAAATTATGTTAAGCAAATTTTCCTTTATACAAATTTCCCATAGGAATGTATTGAAAACTGAGTAATTCCTAATCGCGACCATTTTATGTTGTACGGATTCACCCCATAGGCAATTCTGTTAAGCAAATATCCCCTATCTCTGGAATTATTTATGTTGTACAGATTTTATGTTATATAAACCGTTTGTTATACGAGGGTCCACTGTATATAATTGCTCAGTGGATGCTGTGGGACTGAAGACCCCAGTACACTGTAGTGCTCAGTCCCATATTTAAGCTGCATTGTAGTGGCTATTAATTCATCAAGGCCTCCAGGTAATGCTGATAAGATGCCCGATTTAGCATCTGTTTCTGTACCTTTTACACACACAGGAGCAACTCATTTGCTATAGAGAGAAGAGGAGAGAATGAAAGAGCTAGGAGTGGATGGGAATCGCTGTATTTTTTCGTCTATAAGACCCCTCATATATAAGACGAACCCCAATTTTCCAGCCCGAAACAACAGTTTCTGTACTGTGTAGTTCTCTCATTGGCTTATTTCCATGTATAAGATGACCCTAAATTTGTAGTCTAACAGTTTTAGTAAAAAAAAAAATGTAGTGTTATACGTGGAAAAATACAGTATTTTTCTGCTGGGCAGAGTGAACAAGAACATCTAAGCAGCTTCTGTGAGTTTCCACTGAAAGGTCCATGTTCATTTTGAGGCTTTGAACTAAGAGTCTGTCAAGAATATTCAGGGTTTCTCCCCACTCTTGCCACCCTATTGGAATTATTCTGCTACATAGGCTGAGCTTTGAAGCACAATCCAGAGGAGGGGCAGGACCTGTTCTCGTCACACCCCAGAGTGTAGGACATGCAACAATGGGCTCAAGGGAACCCAGCTTTTGGCTGAATATCAGGAAAAACTTCCTAACTGTTAGAGAAGTACGGCAATGGAACCAGTGACCTCCAGAGTTGGCGAGTGCATCAACCCTGGAGGCATTCCAGAGAAATCTGGGCAGCCACCTGGCAGAAATGCTTTGGTTTTTATTCCTGCATGGAGCAGGGAGTTCGATTTGATGGCCCTATGGGTCCCTTCCAACTTCACTATTCTATGATTATTTGAAAACTGGGTTGCTTGCCTTACATTCCTTCTGGTTCCTTGTTTGCAGTGGAGGCTGGACCACCTGGAAGCCCCTCTGGATGTGTGGCTATGGACTTTCTGGCAGCACAGTCGGGATTATCGGGCTGGGAAGAATAGGTAACCCCTGGTTTCTGTTTTCATTCTGCCACAATGGATCTTGTAGCTGGTTTCATCCTAACAGGTGTCTGCACTTATTTATTTATTTGGTGCATTTACAGATAACCAACTTTTAAAATGCAGTTGTACAGGTGGAGAGAGAAATAAACAACCGCCTGTCCCAGCAAGTGTCAAGATGTGTTCCCAAACTCAAATGCAAAATCACTGACATCAGGCACCTGCTTTGGCAGGTAGGGGTGTTTTTCCAGAGCAGGAAGAAATTGGAGACACACTGACTGTACTGTATCATGCTTCTGAAACTGGATTCAAATTATTATTAGTTTTGTGATATGACCCTTTCATCTTATTTCTCCTCTACAATGTACTGGTTCTATTGCTGATTAACTTCTAAAAGGAAGAGTTGTTGGAAGATCTTTGGCCCTCCAGATCTTTTAGGGCTACAGCTCCCACAATCCTTTGGAATTGCCCATTATGGTTGGAGTTGATGAAACTTGTTGATTAGAATTTGTGGAAGGCCAAAGAGCCACCCCACCCTTCCCAGGTTAACATATGTCTATGATCCTAGAGCAGTGGTGTCCAAACTTCGGTCCTCCAGATGTTTTGGATCACAACTCCCACAGTCCTTTGTCATTGGCAACACAGGCTTGGAAATTCTGGGAGTTGTGGTCCAAAACATCTGGAGGGCCAAAGTTCGGACACTCCTGTCCTAGAGGATACCTGAACACCTGCACCTTTTGAATTTTACCAGGTGCTCAGACTTTAGGGTACCAGATCTGATTTCAGATGAGTAATACCTTAGATTTGCTTGGTGCAGCTGCCACTGTCTTTTTAGTACAGAGGTGGGCAGACTTCAGCTCATTATAGATACCTAAGGAATAAAGATCCAACTGTCCAGATAAGCATGAGGATTCACTGACCATTGTAAGAGGTCAGGCTCTTGGGATGAACATAGAATATATCTGCGGTGTCTGGACATGGCACAGTTCAACAGAGCTTCATAATGCTTCGGGCAGGGCTGGTGAATTCATGGCTACCCAAGGGCTGATGAACAACAGTGTCCTCAGCAGTGTTCATCCTCAGGTAGGATTGCAGTCTTATGAGTGAACACAGATAACCAACGTTTAAAATGACCATTGGGTTTGTGGCCATTGGCAAAAACAAAACAATATCACTGTGCCAACTTGTAAGATGTTAATCACACTGTGGCTAACCAGGCTCATAAGTGGCAGGGTTATCTGTGTTCGTCTTGACTCTCCTATTGTCCACACACACATCTCCTATTGTCCACACACACACACACACACACACACACACACACACACACACACACACACACACACACACACACACACACACACACACACACACACCACCACCACCACCACCACCACCACCACCACCACCACCACCACCACCACCACCACATCTCATCTATTGTTTTTTCATAGCGTTCTCAGCCCTGCTGCATCTCACGCAGTGGTTTCCAACCTTGGCTAACCCAGGTGTTACATAGAAGAGCCATGCTGGATCAGGGCAAAGGTCCATCTAGTCCAGCTTCCTGTATCTCACAGTGGCCCCCCACCAAATGTGTCCGGGAGGGCACAAGACTAGATATCTGTCTCCTGATACCACGTCCCTGCATCTGGACCTAGATTATGAAGGTTTCTGGGAACTGCAGTCCAACATCTGAGTGACCCAAGATTGAGAACCATTGAGCTAGCTGACTAATGTATGGGTACTGCTCTGCGAAGACTGTACTGCAGCTCCAGTCATTTTTTACTTTTGGTCCTACAGCTGATGGAGGTTTTAGTCCAACATCTAGAGAGCTCAAGCCCTTACTCCTACTTCTATGGAACAGGTAAAATACAATATGTACAGATGTAGGTTTTGTGCACACTTCCATGTTTTAGAAGATGCTGTAGTTTCCAGGACTGCCAGCATCTCCCTCTTAATAGGGAAGCATATTTAGTGAAGGATATGTTATCCTGTGGTGTCTTTCACTCCTGTTCCTAGGTGAGGCTGTAGCACACCGCCTGAAACCCTTTGGAGTCCAGAAATTTCTGTATGCAGGGCGTCACCCCAAGCCTGAAGCAGATGTGGAGCTGGGAGCAGAATTTGGTGAGAACCCAATCTTTGTTCTTGCTAGAGGCAACGTTTGTTAGGTGCTGCATGCTTTTTTAATGGTTCTTCTGAGCAGTGTGACTAGTAGACAGCTGGTATTTGGATAAATTTAATAATTTTAAAAATGGATTGGGAGACGTATGAAATAACATTTGGCGGTCACACCTAGGTGTTTTCACTGAGCTCTATATATGTGAACTCTGAACTTGACTTCAACAAAATCTTAGCTCTTGTTCCCACTGAAAGCAGTAGAACCAAAGAGGACAACAGGTTGTTCTTTAATAAGTCATGCACCCTCCTTCTCTCTGAGGAAAGGAGGTAACCAACCAATCATGCCAGTTAATGCTTATCTACCTAGAAGCACAGCTCTCTCTCTCTCTTAGGGAGTAGCATTCAATGTGTTGTTTAGGAAAAGGCATGCCAACTGTTTCCATGGGCTGCATCACATGCCAGAGTTAGGGATGAACAAATGTCCCGTATTTTCCCATCTATAAGACACTCCAAAGTATGACAACCCCCACTTTTCTGACCCAAAATTAGAGAAAGAGGAACCTGTCCTGGAACCCCCTCCTTTCCATACCCACAAGCCAAACATTATTGTAGTGTCCAGGGGCACGGAAGCACTTTCACAATCTGCTTTTACATACACACATGCGCGCTGCACGCGCACGCACGCACACACAAAGACACACACACACACACACACACACACACACACACACACAGGGTGGATAAAAATCAATGATTTAATTTTTTCAAAAAAATTGATTTTTCAATTTAAATTGATTTTTTTATTTAAATCAGATTTTTTAAAATTTAAATGCTTTTTGAAGAAAAATCTCTCTAAAGATCATGTTCTAGTTAAGATACATTATAGTCCATGAAATTAGTTTTTAATTATGTAGCATAAGGCTGTATTGATCCATTCAGGATGTCTTGCTCTCCCAGAGGTTTCTTATTATTTGGGGCAATTTTTCTATACATAAGATATTGTCAACAACACTTGGTTTTGCTATTTTCGAAACTGTGCAATTGGGTCTGCAACAATAAGATGCCTCCTTCGTAGCAAAAAATGTTATAAAATAAACATCAGATATGAGAAAAATATCTTAATCCCCTTGTTCCTTTGCAAATCTATGTACACAGAATCAACCCCCTTACTTCTTAAGTGCTACATTTCAAGAAGTTCAGTGAATAGAAGGTTGTTTGGAATGGAATAGGTTTGCACAAGGAGCAAAATTTGAGGAGGGAGGGGCAAGCAGTAAAATGAAAGTGAAACCTTTTGAGCACAGCACTCCACATCTTGAGATCTTTATGTGTATAGTGGCCTGAGGGTTATCATATTATTCTCACTCTCTCTCTTGAGGAGAAAAACCTGTAATATTATTGTTTTGGTTAAATAAAACTATTTAAATTGTTATTATTAAGGTAATTATTATATTTCTCCTTCCAATAAAGTACAACAGAACAGTACAAATATGAACAATTAACCTGTTAAACTGGAGATAGTTCACCCTGCAGTAATTTCATAATTATTCATCTATGTATTTCTAATGGTATATAATATAACCACCAAATCAGTAATTTTCTGATATAACTGTAAAACTAATCTGAAAAGGTTGTTATTCTAAAAATCGAACCTTCATCTGGTTGTAAATATTAAGATTAAAACAACTCCAGCACAAATGAGTCTTTATGTAGAAAATCATGATTTAAATCGAGCCTTACTAACTAGTGATTTAAATCACAATTTAATTCAAAGTTATTTAAATCCACTCCATCCTGCACACACACACACATTTTATGTTGCCTGGACTTGCCCAGAAGCTTGGTTGATTTCAATGGGATTTTCCCTTCTTGCGACTGCCTCTCTCTGATTCTGCGCTCCTTTTGCCCCTCAGCACGTGTCAGATTGTGAGCGTCTTGAGGCAGCAACTTTTAGGCTTGCACAAGTTTCTCACATAAGCCGCTGCCCCTTGCTTGACTTTCGTTGGACGAGAGAGATTTTTAAAAGAAACTGAGAAAGAGGAGTCCGTCCAGGAAAGAGCCTCCCCGTCTTTCTTGCCTTGGACCTAGTGGGCGTAGGCGGAGGGGGCTCTCCTTTCTCAGCTTTGTTTTTAAAATCTCTCATGAAAGCCTAAAAGCCACTGCCAGGAGACCCTCACTGTCTAACAGGTGCTGGGGACCCGTGCGAAAGGGGCGCTGAGCGAGTGAGGGAACGGCACATGAGAGAGAGGCGGCGGTGAGGAGGGAATGTGTGTGTGTGCGTGTGTGCGCACGCACGCATGTACAAGAGGGGACTGTGAAAAGCGCTTCTGCACTCCTGGACACTGCAATAATGTTTGGCTTGTGGGTGCGGAAAGGAGCTGAGAAAGAGGACCCTGTGCCACTTGCCTGCCATGTATAAGACCTTCAATTTGTAGCTTAACAATTTTAGAAAAAATAGTGTCTTATAAATGGAAAAATACAGTATGTGACAATTGCAGGGACACCAAACAGGCAGATTGTGGAAGGTCAGCCATTGGTTACAAAAAAAAAAAACCCAAAAAACAAAAACAAAGGAATAAATGGGGTTCTTTGGGAATCCCAGTAACTACTTTACCCTTTTTCAGAAACAATTTGCATTGTGGCTAGGAACAGTGAATTTAAAGCAATCTGCCTATCACTCCGCATACTCCCTCCTTAGGCCCCTACAAGTGCTACTGAAGTGCAGAGAGCATCCTTCAGAGTTTAGCATGCCTGAGATCACCTCCGCATGGCTGTGTCAACAGACTGCTATCTTGTTGAGCAGGAAGGGCTAGTGAGTGAGTGAGAGGGAATAGAAATAGCAGAGTCTGCTCATGTTCTGCCTCTCTTTCCCCCCAAGTACCACTTAACAAGCTAGCCGAGGAGTCCGACTTTGTCATTGTGACGTGTTCCCTAACGCCTGAAAGCCAAGGGATGTGCAGCCGGGACTTCTTCTGCAAAATGAAGAAAACTTCAGTGTTCATCAACACGAGCAGGTGAACACAGGCAGAGGCCAAAGTGTCAAGGAGAGCAAAATCCCAAATGAGGGCTCGGTATTACCACTATCTTGAGTTGGCTGGATAGCTCAGTGGTTTAGGTATCTGGCTGCGGACCTTTAGTCGGAGAGTTTGATTCCCCCACGGTGCCTCCTGTGCTTGGAGCCGGCCTGTGTGGCCTTAAACTGCACAGTCCCAAAGGAGGCCTATGAGAAGAAAGGGATGGGAAACCACTTCGGGTTTTCAGGAAAACCTTGAAAAGGGTTAGAACTGACTTGATGGCACAGGAAAAAGGATGATGGTTTAAACCCTCTTTAAAAGGCAAGCATTCAACTTCTCAGGACTCTGCATTAGGGTGGGCAATGCAGTGCTTGAATTGAAATGGGGAGGAAGAAATAACCATATTTTTCACTATATAAGACGCACCTGACCATGAGACACACTTAGTTTTTAGAGGAGGAAAACAAAAAAAAATGTTTAGCCTAAGGTTTAATGCCCGGGGAATATTGGCTGCAAAAGGGGAGAGCAGAGGCTCCGTGGAGGAGACCTCCTTGCAAACGAGGTGATTTTTGACTGGGGAATCCAAGCTGCAAAAGTGGAGGGTTGCAAATGAGGTGACTGGGACTGGGGAATCCAGGCTGCAAAAGGGGAGGGAGCCTGGACTGGGGAATCCAGGCTGCAAGAGGAGAGGACAAATAATTTCCTTTGCAAAGAGGTCCATGGAGGACCTCTTTGCAAATGAGATGATTTTTGACTGGGGAACCTTGGCTGCAGAAGGGGAGGGGTGGGGAGGGGCTTCCGGGAGGAATCCTCTTTGCAAATGAGTTGATTGGAACTGCGGAATCCCAGCTGCAGCAGGGGATGGGACAGGCTCCGTGCAGGTAACTTCTCTCTAAATGCAAATATGTGGTGTGTGTATACACACACACACACACACACACACACACACACACAGCAGGGACTGCTATATTCGCTTTATAAGACGCACAGACATTTCCTCTTGGGGGGGGAGTGCGTCTTATAGAGCGAAAAATACGGTAATATGACTAGATGGGGAAAGTTCAGGTGAACACTTTGAGATTCAGGACCAGTGCTCAACTCCGAAGCAATGAGTTACAAATAATTGAGTTACCTGTGACTCATAACTTTTGTGAGGAGATAGAACAAAACCACTTTTCAAAAGTAACAAAATGAGTCAGGATAATGGGAGATTTGTAAAATGATACAATTAGCTACTTCATTTTTAGATGTAGTTTTAAGTTCCCCGCCACCCCAGTAATAAAACAGTGAGTAACATAGCTACCAAGAAATGTACAAAAAAACCCATACAACTCTGTTGATGATAAGAGAATGTTATAATTTACTCTTTTGAAGTGACTCTTCAAGTGGTGTTCAGGCCTCTTTCAGCTATCAGGTTTGTGATTTTCCCCTCTAGTTTGATCAGAGTAACTTGAGAATACAAATAAATCTGATTTCTAGAAAGCAGTTACCTTAGATTTGCATCATACCCAACTATCATAAGCATAAAAAGCACAATCGTTTCCCCCCAATTATTATTGAGGGTCTCCCTCCAGAATATCAAGAGAAAATTAAACAATTATCTGTCACCTCGACTGGTACCTCTTGGTACTTTATGAAATTAATCTGTTCTGAATTCCTATGGTTTCCCATAGGAATGAGTTGTAAATCAATCTATTCTGGAGGTTGGAAGGCTGTCCCAACCCCCCTCAATCAACTGGCAGCCTGACAGCTGATTTTGACAGATCTGACCTGTCAAAATCAGCTGTCTGTCAGGGGCTGCAGAGAGTTGATTGAGGGGTTTATGACCAACCCAACAAAGGGGGAAGCTTTTCTCCTTCTTTGCTATGTTGGGGCAGTAGGAAAAGGAGAAAGAGGGCGATCTCTGCCTACATGGCCTCTCCCCCCCCACTCCTCCTGGCCATTTTGGTCTCTTTGCTGGCAGCCATGGGGCATTGCAGAGACCAAAGCAGCCAGGAGAAGGGAAAAGAGGGCAATCTCCACCTCTATCATCTCTCCCCCTCCTGGCTGCATTGATTTCCCTCCCCTTCTCCCTCCGTGGGTGCAAGCAAAGAGACTGAAGCAGCAGCAGGTGGGGGAGGAGAGAGAAAGAGTGGACTGCCTGCCACAGCAGAAGGCATTTTGGGTTACCCCACCTTCTTGATGTGGCAGGCGCACAAAAGGGGAAAGGCAGCAGGGCTTGCAGCGGGCACGAAAGCCCCACTGCCTTTCCCCTTTCATGAACCCACCACAGCAGAAGGTGAGGTAACCCACTGAGCAGGAGATTGGACTTGGTGGCCTTTTAGGACATTTCAAACTCCAATATTCTATGATTCCAAGAGAGGACCTCAATTGCAAAACAATTGGAATACTAGTAGTAGTTGGGTCAAGTGTTGTGGTTCCCTAGAGCAGAATGCTTGTGCCAACAAGTGACCAGTTGCTTACCCTATGCCTGCCTCACTTAGAGATCTTTTCTCAAGCAGTCAGCCCCAGCAAAAGTTAGATACTTAGTACATGTGTAGTGATGGAGTAGTCAAAGCAATTAATGGATATTATCTGAAGAATCCATGTTGCTACATTCTTATTGCTGTGTGGTGGTGGAAGAGACAACCTGTCATATTCATGGCCATTCTGGCATAATATACTGTCCCCCATTAGCTTATATGATTAGGTAGTGGAGATGAAGAACCTCTGGCTTTCCACAAAAATTTGGATGAAAAACCCCATAATCCTAAACTGGCCTGCACTTCTGAAGGTGGGGGTCCAAAGCATCTGGAGGGCTGTATGTTCCACCACTTCTTCCAGAGACTGCCATCTTATTTAAGCATATTTTGCCCATCAATTGATTGTTTTTGTGCTAAATCTGTCTTGATGTATTTAAGGAAGTCAACTGGGTGTTTTTGTTGTTTTCTACTAGCGGGGCAACTGCCTCCCCTTCCAGTAACATGTGAAACTGGGGTTCAGAGATTCAGAATCTGACTATTTCTTCTGGCAGTGCTCTCTACTTAGCCCAAGGCCAGCTCTAATGGCATGGGGTCCTTCAGCAGAGACCAAGCTAACCCTTCAAAATAGTGATCTCTGCATTTATCAGCCAACAAGTCAGCAAGGAGACTTAAACAGAAACCACTGCCTACGAGCAGGAATCAAGATTCGGTGACGGGAGGACTCTGTTAAAAAAAAAAGCCAATAGTTCAATTACTGTACTACAGCCCATGTTTTATCTGTCCTCTATTACAACTGTACTAACAACTTCAAATCAGAAAAGGGCCATATGCTCTCTAAAACACAAATGTAGGAGCAAGTGATACCTTAATTAGACCACTAAAACAATGATAATTCAATGATAATTCATCATCCTCAGGCTGTGCACCAAGTTCTTCTGGGTAGTTAAGAAAATTATATATTTGTACTGTACTAAATTCCACAAGTGTTGAGGCCAATTTAGGTTTCTGAGATGGATACAGATGCAATTTGCAAAAGGCTGAGGTGGGGGAGGTGTGGTTTCAAACTCCTCAGCCAACATTTTGGAATTTATCAGCCAACTTTAAAAAACAAATCAAATGATTTCTTATTTGCCTTCAAAATGCCTTGTCTTTCTTGTCCCTAAATAGAAGCAGGAAGGAACTCCCAGGGACACCTAGCATGGGTTCTCAGTGTTGCTGTTCTTCATTCTGTGGACCAGGATGATTTCCCTTGCCCCTCAATTCCCTTCATTGCCAGCAAAAGTATTGCTGCACTAGTTGTCATACAACAGAGACCATTCTGGTCAAGTCTGCATTGGATGAGGAAGAGAATGTCAAGGAAATTCACAAGATCATAAATTCTTTGGTTCTTATTTCTTGTTTTAAACATCTGGTTTTCTTACATACTTGCATACACCCTCTCCTCTCTAATTATCTGATCTGTTTTATAAGGGGCGCTGTGGTAAATCAAGATGACCTTTATGAAGCTTTAGTCAATGGCCATATTGCTGCTGCCGGGCTAGATGTTACGACCCCAGAACCACTGCCTGCTGACAGTCCGTTACTTTCCCTGAAGAACTGCGGTAAGCGGATTTAATTTGCATACATTTCCTGCCCCATCCCGGGGAAGACTCCCTGCAACAGAGACCTGTGGCACCTTAAAGAGAATCAAGTTTTATTTGACATAATTTTTTTACAGACTTTAGCCTGCTTTTTCAGGTGCAGCAAGCTGAAGTCCACAAGAGCTTGTGCTGTTAAGTCTTCAAGGGTGCCACAGAACTCGGCTAATTTACATATGCTTTGCTGCACTCACTCTTGACATGACATTGATGGCAGCTCAGTTTTCCCTCACTACACTGTCAAGGCATCACCTGTAGAGGCTTTGAGTGGTGGGACAAGAAGACACACAGATAAGGTCATCTTGCTCACTATAAGGGGTTAGGAGCTTGTTCACTGCTTCAGGCTACAGCCCGACTGCTGTCCATTGTGTCAATCTTGAAGAAAATATGGGGAGGTACTTGATATTTGGACACTAAGGTAAAACTACAGTAAAAAAGAAGGCCCTAGAAATAGATCATGGAAGAAACAGGTTTGCCTGAGCAAGTGTTTTCATTAGTCAACGAAGAGCATGGCATGACAACAGAACTGCGCAATGATATGAATGGGACCAAGGATATAGGAAGTATACTGGCTGGTTTCCTGAGATGATTTTCCTTTCTGTCTGTGGTGTCTTCAACAGTAATTCTGCCACACATTGGAAGTGCCACCTATGCAACGAGGAATAAGATGTCGGTGTTGGCTGCCAACAATCTTCTGGCTGGCTTGAAAGGAGAAAGCATGCCAAGTGAACTCAGACTGTAAGAAGCAACACCAGTCAGTGTGAACTGCCTTAACCCAGTTATGGAATATTACTTTTTGCCCCAGTGGCTACTAAACGATGCAAATCGTGTTTAAAATAAACTGTAATTTTCATGTCAAACAGTTTCAGCTCATACTATTTTTAAAAGCAACATGCGAAACCTTAAGAGCTGGTATAGCTCCGTGGGTTGGTACCAAGCTGCGGGCGATGGGGTTTGATTGCTTGTTGTACATCTCAGGAGACAGGCAAGCCAAGGTACCACACAGCATATATTTGGGGGGAGGATTTTGTGTCCTACAACAAGCACTAGCTGTCAAGCTGCATGGTTACAGAGGGCCATGACACGGGGAGGGTGGCAAATTTATTTTACATGTTTGGATCAACATGGTTTCTCTAATACATTTTTTAAAGTTGCTAAAGTTTCATTGAGGCAATAGCCATGCCTGGGATCATTTTTTGTACCATGGTAGTTATATAATTTTAATGGTTTGGCCCACTGTGTGAACCGCCATTTAAGAGGATAGAGGCTGTATAAACATCCTTGCATATTGCAAATCTGCTTTACTGGATCAGTCTTTTTATGTGTGCAGGTGTTCCTTCTCTCTGCATGCCCTATCCTTTTTTTGGGGGGGGGAGGACTTCCAAAGTTCATTCCCAAATTATCAAATTTCCCATGTCCACTCCTTACATTTAGAGTTTTCGCTGAAATCCTATATAACAACACCAAACTTGACTTCAAACAAGGTACAGGGGTACCTCATATATGAATGACCCGTAAGAAGAATAATTTGTAGGATGAATGAAATTTCTGGGAGTAGGCATGCTTCCCAGGACAAAAAAATCCCTATGGATTAAATTTGTCTTACGAGGTGCCATTGCAGCTAGGCAGAGTGGCAGATCAGGTGCTGCAGACCGAGCGGTGTGCAGCACGGGCATCGGCGGGGGGGGGGCTTTCTGAGGGCTGGACGAGGCGCTCTGTGTCCCTGCTTCGCCCCAAAACCTAGTGGGCGACACAAGGATGCAGTGATCCTCACCCAGCCCTGCTGCCGCCACTTCCCTCGGCTCACCTCCATCGCTGGGGCTGTTTATGAGGAAAGCGGCAGCAGATCACTGCCACTGCTGCTTTCCTCGCAAACAGCCCAGGGTGGGCGAACATCACTGTGTCCCTGCTTTGTCCAACAACCTGGTGGGCGACGCAGGAATGCAGTGATCCTCACCCAGCCCAGCCCTGCAGAAGTCGCCACCGCTTCCCTCGCAAACAACCCCGGCAATGGGAGGCGAGCCAAGGGAAGGGACGCAGTGATCCCCGCCCAGCCCTGCTGCCGCCGCTTCCCTCTGCTCGCCTCCATCACCGGAGCTGTTTGCGAGGGAAGCAGCGGCGGCTCCAGGGCTGGACGAGGATCACTGCGTCCCTGCCTTGCCCACCAGGTTGTTGGGTGAAGCAGGGAAACAGTGATCCTTGTCCAGCCTGACCTGTTTGTGAGCAAAGCTGCAGCAGGAGGGCTGCATGAGGATCACTGCTGAAGCTGCTGGGGAAAAGACACACACCAAGCTGCTTTGGGACACTCAGGAGTGTGTTTCCCCCAGTGGCTTCTGCTCCCTGCCCCCTCTTCCTTTCAGCTTCCAGGTGCCTGAAAAGGAGGAGGGGGACAGGGAGCTGCAGCCAGCAAAGGGGGGAGCTTTTCCCCTGCCCCAAACCAGAAAAGAAGGGGGAAAGCTTTCCCCCTTTGCGGGATTTGGGGTAACCCCTCAATCACCAGCAGCCAAAGGCTGCTCCACCCAGCTGCGAGAGACAGCTTGGAGCTGTCAAAATCAGCTGTCTGTCGGCTGCAGGGAGAACAGCCTTCTGCTGTCTGGTGATTAAGGGGGGTTGGGACAGCCTTCCCATAGGAATGCACTGAGAACCTATTAATCCGTTCCCTCCGGAAAAGATTAATTAGTTTTCAATTCATTCCTATGGGAAATGGCACTTCCCAAGATGATTTTTTCATAGAATGAATTGCTCCACAGAATGAATTAAATTCGTCTAACGAGGTACCACTGTATACTAAACTGACCATCACCTTCAAATGTTAACAGCTCAGTGTCTCCCCTACAGAAGGACTGCTCCAGATGAAGGCAGTGGAAGCCAAACAGACACCTGACTTCATGTTAAGCTTCACAAACTCTAGTACTGATATTCCTTTTTGTCCTGATTGTGCAGAGCAGATCCATTCAAGAGCACATCATTAACAACCATTAACATAGAAACAATCTCAAGACTGTGCATTCTGCTTCAGAACATGTAGCCTTAATCTTTTTATGACAAGCAGCATTAAGGGTAGGGATACTAAAGAAAGGAGGTGGCATTAAAAATGACTGGTTTAGCTGAAATAGTAAGGCTGCGTGCAGTTATTTCTCATGTGGGGAGGGCACACACACTTTTGTAAAACTACATATAATACCATACCTAAAAGTGTGTAAGAATTGAGGTCTATATTTTAATAAATCAGCACCTAGAAATATTAAAAAAGCCACAAAAGAATAATCTCAAGATGATGTTACAGACAATAAATTCAGATGATGCTGAGCAACAATTAGTAATAAGGCTACCTTCAGCTGTGAAAGGGGAAAAATCTATAAAGAACAACAGTAGACAAATTCATTTAAGACTTAAGGTCAAGTTTTAACACATAAAATACATATTGATTAAAAACACTACCAAGCATAACACAAGAACACACTTCACTTTTCAGTACAAGATTTTACAAAAAGAAAACTATGAAACATCTAGGAGAGGTTGCTGTATTCAAAAGTATATATACACACCTACAAATATCACACAGTCTAAAAGTTACTTGCATTGGACTCAAGGTAAGCACCTTTGTTACACAGTGTATATTACTGCCAAACAACCAAAAATACATTCAGAATCCCTAAAACTATGTTAATCTATAACACGTTTGAAAAGCACTTTGAGGTGCAAAGATGGTTTCATCTTCAAGATATTCAGTTGTTCACAATAAAGAGCTTTTAGTTACGTTGTTCACATGTTCCATATGGCCACCTATATTACAATAAAAGCTTTCACCTCCTTTTTTTAAAAAAAATCATTAAAAAGTTTATACTTCAACTCCTCATTCTTGAAATGTGCTAGTTACTTATGGATTAGCTGCATAATTAGCTTTTATTCTTTCAGTCTTCCTCCTACTCTGAAAGAACTCAAGGTAACTGAGGATCATATCCATATACAGTATGTCATATACAGTCCAACCCCACACATGATTACTTGGGAACAAATCCCACAATTCAATAGGGCTCACTCTCAGGTGTCTCTTGGACTGCAGCCTTAAGTACTACTGTCATAACAAAACTAGAATTCCAAAGCCACTTTTTAAAAGTTGTTTAAGCCTCACAACAGCCCTGTGAGGTAGGTAAGGTATGGGTATTAAAAAGAGCTAAGCCTTTGTTTGTGTGTGTATCACACAATCACACCAAAAGTGTTCACCTCACATGACCTTATCAGCATCATGAGCCCTGGAGAATGAGTTACAGCAAAGTGCTAGGTAGATTGCTGCTCTGCCAGCGTAGACAAGTCGTTTTGGAATGCTTATACAGATGACTTGACTGACTAAACCTCTTGCCACACTTTAAACAGGCGTATGGCTTCTCCCCCGTATGCACACGGATGTGCTTCTTGCAGTCCGTTAACGTCAAAAAAGTCTTACAGCAAATTTTGCAGGCATACTTACGAGCACCTTCTACTACAAGGACATTATGTTCAGATAAGGCCTTCTTACATTTTGAAAGGACATCAGCAGATGCTCTGGTTAGCTGAGGTGGGGCAGTCTGGGATGAATGCCCATTTTCAAAAGAGGAAGAGGCTCCATTCATTAGCAGCTGAGAATTAGGAGCACTGTCTGGCATTTGAGAGCTCCGAACAGAGGTCACAACAGGCATTTTGGGAGCTATGCGCCGATACCCAGGAAAGCTGCTGGCACCACCCCTTGAGCTCATGACTGCCCTTGACAAGGAATGCAACCCTAAGCCAGATCTTGGGAAGTCTACCCCAAACTGTTCTGAAGCCCGGTAGCCAGACGTCTGTACACAAGGAAGACCCATTACATCCTGCATAGGCCTGACAAAATGAGAATCTGCACTCTCGTTGAATGGATTTTCACCATGTGATACGGTAGCCGAGGAATGACCATTGGCAGGCCCAGACTCTGGGCTAATTAAATAAGAGGCATCGTTATCCATTCTGCAGTCACTGGTTGTGTTTGGAATATTGTCTTCATTGTTCTGGCTAGCACCAAAACTGCTGCCTCTGCTCTTGTTCAGAAAATTAGAAATGCTAAACGTGGACTTATGCTCCAGGTTATTTGCTACCTCCATGATATGAATGTCACCCACCCTGTCCGTGCTTGACTGCGGGTCAGAGAAGCTACGGTCACTGCTCTCAGGGCTCAGTTCTATTTTTTCAGCAGTGACTCCTCCCCCTTCCACTTCCACCGACTCACTTCCTTCAGCTTGGGAAGTCACATCACTCACTTCATCCTGGGGCTCTGGAGAGCTCAAAGGCTCCGATTTCACAATGACCCTCATGTGTTCTTTCTCATTGAGTCCAACATCCGGATTTTCACAAGGAAAGCTACTTTTTTGAGATGCAGCCTCCGGATCAAAGCTTGCTTCAACTTGAGTTGCATGGGATGCCACTGACATCTGGGAAATATTTGCTCCGCTATTGTCTGACTGGCTGGGCACTTGAGCATCTTCTTGGGCACCAAAGGACTGGTCAAACATGAGAGTACTGTCTTCTTGGTTGTCTGCCACCCCATCAGGCTTAGAATTGTCCACAATTTTAAGTGAATCTGGTGAAAAAAATTCATCTCGTGAATGAACTACAGTCTGTGTGCCCTCTGCGGTAACATCAGACATGACTGAATCATCTATGGTAGGCCTAATGCGCTGCCTCGCTCTTTCTTCCGAAGACTGCTTGCGTTTATGGAGGCGGCGTATGGGAAAAGCACTCCTTTGCTCAATGTTACTTCTGATTGATGTGCTCATAGAATTAGTCTGCTCTTCTGTGTTTGGGGTGGAATTTAATGCAGAGCTCACTATACTTAACCCAAGCTGCTGTAACATGAAGGACCGCTGCATGCGTGCATTCTGCTCTTGAACTCGATCACTGGGGGAGACATGGGCAGAGTCCTGGTAGTAAGATAATGTTTGCAGGCTTTAACCACAGAGTTCAAATGGAGGTGAGATGCTGCTAGTAAGACATCCATCACATTGCTCTCTCCAAGCATGAGTGTGGAAGTGTACATCATGTCAATGAGAGCGGCAAAGGCTTCTGCCGTAACAACCTCACTGTCCAACTGGATCATGTTCATGGTCTGGTCCCCTTCTGCTACTGTGAAAAGGGCTCGGAAGTGCGTGCTGCAGGCCGCCAAGACAGAACGGTGTGCTTTGAAGTGCCTATTCCCCACCACAATGATGCAATCACAGAGTTGGCCATGAAGTCGCTGATAGTTTAACTGCTGGAAAATTTGGTCAAAGTGCCCTGGAAAATCCATGATCCTACAAACAAGAGAGAATTCAATGTAAAAACAAACAAGGATCAAACATTTTTAAACCCATTTTTTTGCCATCGCTATGTCAATGAAGTGTAATAGAATATGGGAAGACCAAGACATGGCTTCCTCTTTTAGTCTCAGTACTTACTTAGACTTGTGACCTACGCATATGAAATGTACATGACCTTTCAGATATTGACACCCTACTTGAATGTGGAGATACTGTAGCATCTCTTAATCCTGTCATACTTCAGACAAACTATTACTTTTTTGGCTTTTCCTACAAAGCTGCAATAATGTTGGAGTATCTGAACACTTTTCAAAGGTAACCCCATACAGAGCATGTTACAGTAATCCAGCCGAGATGTAAGTAGGACATGTGTCACCGTGACCAAATGAAATCTCTCAAGAACATATTCTTGAGGGGTAGATAAACCAGCATGAGAAAAAGAGCAAACATATACACAGATTCAAACCAAACCAAACCAAAACTGAACCTGAAAAATTACAGCCAAATCTGTGGGCACGATTTAAAGAGGATAAAGAAAATGTCACTACCTAATACACCAATAGAACAACAGAAAGACCAACATACACTTAACTCAATGGACAATAAACCCAGAGCAAGACAAATGATAATTAACTGGGAAAGGAAGGCAGAGAATTCATACTGACAAGGTAAAAGGGAGAAAGATATGCAAGAAACATTTCATCAAGCACTATCAAAAGCTTTCTTCCTAACTGAAAATAAGCAAAATAATGCATTCCCTGCCCCAAGCACTTTGAGTTGAGAATGCTGCCAAGATTTTGCCTCCACACTGGGAGCTAATGCTGCCAAAAAGCAAGAACAATCCTCCCCCCTTTTCTTTTTATAATGCAGCTTTACATCTAGAAACAATGTGTGGCATTCTTAGATTGATCAATCATGAAATGAATTTAACTTATTTTGAACTTGACTTCTATTGATTCAAACCCAACTGGGTATCATCTGGATTGGTCCAAGTGAGACCATTTGGTTCAAGAGTCAGTTATGGCTTTAGCAAAACCGTAACAGAAGACATGTTCAGAGAATTAAGTTGGGCACTGATTTTAATGGAGAAGTGTGTGCAGGAACTTTTACATTTCAGGATGGAGGTCATCATTTCAGCTGTCGAGTAAATGCACTGAATGAATAAGATTCAGTCTCAGTTATATACTATCAAAGCAGGTGGCAGAACTCAGATACATCAGGTGATAGTCCTGGAGAATGTGTTGATCTGTGTAGGCACAGATCCAAGGTATGATTTAGATTAAGACCACTTCATATGTATATTTTGAAAGTCCAATCATTCTGTCATACATAATCACCATCTCATTCAATGCTCAGGATGACAGACAACAGGAGACAAACATTTTACAGAAGTGCACACTCTGATTGAGGGACAAGGACTCTACTTTATTAAGGGGGTCCTATTTCTTCAACAGAATCCATTAAACCAGGCATATCTAAAGTCAAGCCTGGGGGCTAAATGCGACCCATTTTCAAATTTTGAGCAGCCCTCGACCTCTTCTACTTGCCAGCTCGGCCTGTCACGCATCTCCACCAACTGGCCTCTCCCCATACCGAATGGAGACGTCAGTTTGCAGTTTTATGGTTTGCCTGCCCTCCCTGCTTCTGTCCATCCCCCCAGCCACCTGCCCAGCCTACCTGCCCGCAGCTCCATTGCCACATACTTGCATGTTATAGAGATTTGTACAAAGTCCAACCCGGGGGCCCAATGCGGCTGAATGGTTGGCCCACACACATTTTCACCTCACCAAATCTGGCCCTCCTTGCAAAAAGTTTGGACACCCCTGCATTAAACAGTGTAAGCACTGAATCAGGCTACAACAATCAAGTCTGTCTATCATGGGAAATCAGATTTTTTTAAAAAAATCTCTTGCTAACCATAAGCAAGTCAACATGCTGATGCACACTGCTTAATCAGCTCCACTTGGGTTCTGCTATTCGCAGGAGAAGAAAAACAACACTCCATCGTTGGAGTGTTTAGTTATTAAACTTTGGTGTTAACTCCCAATTAAAAACCTCTTGCTTATCTTTCTTCTGACAAATCATGTCCTATGGTATCTTGCACCAAGATATTAGCAGAAGATCCTTCAGGTCATGCAAGTTACTAGTTGGGGCCTCCATGGATTGGATTTGGTGTTCCATCACATCCCATAGATGCTTCATCAGATGGAGATCTGGGGAATGTGGAAGCTAAGACAACACCTTGAACTTTTCATCATGTTCCTCAAACCAACAATTTTTGCAGTGTAGCAGGGAGCATTACCATGCCAAAAGAGGTCACTACCGTTAGGAAATACCACTACCATGAAGAAGTGCATGTGGTCCACAATAATCTCTAGGTAGGTAGCATCTGCATGAACCCCAGGACCCAAGGCTTCCCAGCAGAACACTGGTCAAAGCATAACACTACCTCTGCAGGCCAGCCTTCTTCCCATAGTACATCCTGCTGCCATCTCTTCCACATATAAATGATGCATATGCACACGGCCATCCACCTGATCTAAAATGTGATTCCTCAGACCAGGCAACCTTCCATAGCTTCACGGTCCAGATCTGGTGCTCACAACTCCATTGTTGGCAGTTTCCGAGGCGGGCATAGGTCATAGACACTCTGACCAGTCTCCAGCTATTCAGCCCTGGCCTCAGTGCAATGCACTGTGTAGTTCTGGCACATTCTCTCATGGCCAAGATTAAATTTTTAGCAATTTGAGCTACAATAGCTCTTTTGTGTGATCTGACCAGATGGGCTAGCATTCATTGCCCATATGCATCAATGAGCCTTGTGTGCCCACAACCCTGATGCCAATTCACTGGTTGTCCTTCCTTGCACCACTTTTGGTAACTACTAACCACTATATGGGAACACCCCACAAGACTTGATGTTTTGGAGATACTCTGACCGAGTCAACTAGCCATTACTATTTGGCCCCTGTCAAAGTCACTCATATCTTTTTGCACACCCATAATTCCTGTTTCCAACACATTAAACTGAAGAACCTAATATATGCAATCCCTCGACAGACGCCATTGTTACAATTTACAGTAATCAGTGCTATTCACTTCATTTTGTCAGTGACTTCTTGTGGCTGATCAGTGTATTCAGATAAGGAAAACAATATGTCTGGTTATGACATTTACGATTCCTTAAACTAGTGAAACAGTTTAGCATAGCAGCTAATCACAGCTCAAGATCTACTTACAAGTTACTTTCTATTTATTTTATTTTTTGAAAACGGGTCTCCCTCTTTCAGTCAT
The DNA here is from genome assembly GCA_029282475.1 of Phrynocephalus forsythii. Taxonomy (NCBI): domain Eukaryota; kingdom Metazoa; phylum Chordata; class Lepidosauria; order Squamata; family Agamidae; genus Phrynocephalus; species Phrynocephalus forsythii. The sequence continues at coordinate 6,608,689 of JAPFRF010000004.1, read as the reverse complement.
ACACTTGTCATGTGTGCATGCCTGCATTTTACCTGCTTTCAACTCAGGAGCTGTCTTCACCTTATACTGGGACCAAATTATCAATGTATTATGAACATTTGACATGCTGCTTCTCTATTAAGCAAGCAAAAGAAAGGATAGCTTCTGCTTTTTAAAAAAACTGATAGAATAATTTTTAGGTGTACTTTTACATGAATGAATGGCAGGGCCAAACTTTTCAGTTAGTTTATGTTTTCAAGTTCAACAGAATAAAACTATCAATAAGAATTAATTTAAAATTAATGTTGAATATGGTGCACTCTTGCTTTCATACTCTCATATCAAGTATTTTAAGTTAGTTCTTACATAGAAATTCTTCACTAAATCTTATTTCTAAACATGTGTATTTTCTGGGTCAAAAGCAACAGATCTACAGATTACTGTAATGGATATACATCTGTATGGCAATGTTATCAACTGGGAAAAATGCTACTTGTGTAGCAGTAGTAGACTCAAGAGCAATACACAGGAGTAAGTTGTTCTATTTAATATAAGTATTAGTAATTAATCTGCAATTTAAAAGAATATGTGTACTCCTTTTCATGTAATTATTGCTATATTTTCTCACTTAGAACTCATTACCATTCTAAAAATGCTGGCTAAGGCTACAGTGCTGCATCCATGGAAGAAAGCCATTTAACCTAGAGGACATCAAATCTTACAAACAGCTTCTCAGATGCAAATGAAATTTTTGTGGCTCTTTCTTCTATGAAAGATGACCAGGGGTCTCAAGTGAGAGGGGCAGAAGGTCCCCCACATTCCACAGCCCTCTCATTTCCCTAACACACATTTCTCAATGTGGAGGGGAAATCTGCTCTGGAGCTAGCACATATAACTGCCCTTAGGTTGCCACCAAAAAGGAAGCTACGTAGAGAAAACCAGGACCTCTTCCTCCCCCAAGCTAGGCTAGGTATGGGATGAGATGTTTCCTTTTGTTTATGGATCTTCTTATAGGATAACTCAATATTGGTTCTTTGTCCAGTAGACTGCCAAAAGCTTCACTGGCATGCTTGATCAAAGACAGCATGTTTAGAAACGATACAGCAATATAAATTGTGATCAACAAAGATGGGCTACATATATGATCAAAGTAGTTACAGTGGACCCTTGTATAACAAACAGCTTGTATAACATAAAATTTGTACAACATAAAAATTCTGGAGATAGGGGAAATTTGCTTAACATAATCGCCTATGGGAAAAATCCATACAACATAAAAATGGGATCACTCCGTTTTCAATGCATTCCTATGGGAATTTGTATAAAGGAAAATTTGCTTAACATAATTTCATTTGGAACGAATTAATTCCTTTATACAAGGTACCACTGTATTTGCAGCATAATTCTACCCAAGTCTTTGCAAAAAATGTCAAGTTAAATAGGACTTACTCCCATGTATGTCTGCGCAACTACAGCCTGGATGGTAGCCAAAATCCTCTCACCTAGTTATGCTGGGGTAGCAAAAAAAGAAAGGCCTAAGTGTCATGTTAAGGAACTACAGTAGACATTACCAGTTGCATACTGAACTAAAGGTTTCAGAGTGCAACCGACAATGTCTACTGGTGATTTCTTAACTTGGAATGATTTGCTTCCAAAAGTTATGTTTGCACATCAGAAGAGCCTTAGATCTTCATAAGTGTTCTGCTACTTAAAGAACCATTTCATTCCATTTCTAATAGGAGCCAAGGGAAAACAATACCTCCAAAAATCCCTTCTGTATAGTATAACTGCTGTGCCAGTCCATGTTTCCTGTGTCACCAGGAGGTATTTCAGAATTATATACAAAGCTGATAACATCTGATGTTGACATTTTATGTTGATATCTGGTTTGTTTGTGTAGTGTTATACAGTGCATAATACTAATAAGCATTTAAAATCTAACAATTGTTTTATACTGTAATGTCTAATTAATATTGATTAGTTAGATTTATGTGAATTTTTTATTGAGAAGTACTGTATAAATATGGCTTTAAGTCATCTGTGCATAAGGAATCTGAGTTTCCTATCTCTCTGACTTAAACACTGCTGCTTCAGGGAAACTCTGTGGCACAATAAACACTCTAGCCCCATAAAATCCCCTTTAATGTTCAAGGAAGAATACTCCATGACACACTTTCTAAGGGCATGTACAGTTTAAGCACCTTGCATTATCATCCAAGTACTGTATTTCTAATAAACACAGAATTGCCAAACACCTCTTGAAACTGTGACTTTTAAACCGATTCAGCTGTTTTCAACTATGATATTCTGTAAATCAATATTTTCAAGTTAGAAAGATCAACTTCATTTTTCCATATAAAACTGCACTGTATTCGTTCAAAGTTGAAACTAGAGGTTTTCTAGCACATTTAAGATTACCTGGTTTTTAATTTTTTCACAATTATTTTTAGTCCAGGCATATTTCTTTGAAAGCATTGTTGTAAACCATGTAGTAGGGTAATGCTTTCAATTAAGTCAGTGGTATATAAATACATGAAATAAAAGAAATAAAACTAGCCTCAAAACTGCAGCAAAACTCAATTTTTTTTCTCATGTTGCAACAAACTAACACAGCTACTATCTGGTTCACATTGTTCCAAATAGCTACAAACCATCCTGGTTTTTTCTTTTGTTACTGTTATGGTCATCTTTCCCTCAAATAGCAATAGACAGCATATATGAGCCTAAGGAACATATTTTGATTATTATGTGGTTATCTGATTTACCATTTGGAGCTCTACAATGTAATTTAGGTATATAAATTTATTTCCCCAATCACATGATTATTTTTAGGATTAATACATAACTCAGAATGTGCCTGGCCCATGCACTTTCATAAAACCACTCCTTCCTACCATTTCTTGTTCTTTTAAGTAATTCCTAGGATATTTTCAGAAATACAGTACATTGAGTGGTTTTCTTGCAGCATGTAACTCAGTAACTGATCCAAAAGTATAGTCAAGTCCTTTCTTCAGAGAGACCCCTTTTAAAAGCAACTAAGTAGTCTGAGAAGGGCTGAAGAACATCAGGAGAGGACATAGCTTGCATGCAGAATGCTCAAGTTCCAAGAGCTTGCATGCAGACTGGACTGGGAACCACTCCTGTCTGAAATCCTCAGAGTTGCTGCCTATCTATATGAGGAGCACTGAGAAAAGTAGCCCAAGCGTGTCACTCGGTATAAAGCAAGCTTTCTGCTCTGTTCATTTCATAAAGGTTTCCCATCCTATTTGCAGACAAGAATACTGCAGAAGCAGCCAACATAGCAAAAATTATTCTGGCACATTTCATTCTGCCTTGGGAAGAAGTGGTCTTGACAGCAATAGATGATTAAATGAAACAAAACTAAATCTAATACAACAGAACTATTAAAACAGACTTAACTGCCCACTTTAACATAGATTACAAAAGCACTTGGGGCCAAAGGTGTGACTTTGCATGGAATGAACTTGTCATGCATCTTGCCACATTAGAAAGAGATACATGCAGAGTTTGGGGTGGGAGGAGGACAATATTCCCATTGCCTCAGATAAGAACAGTCAAAGTACTCTTTTCAAGGCAACCTCATCCACATCTCATCCATGCAAGAAAACTGAGATAGATACTATTTATTATTCTTAGTTTAGCGCCAAGGCAGAGAGAAAAGATAAACATCTATTGCCTGTTAACACGTAACACATTGATATACATTAATTTATGTCATGTCATGTGGTGTAGTAGAATGAATGACAGACTGGGGCTCTAGAGAAGAGGGTTTAAATTCCCACTTAGAAACTCACTGGAGTTGTGAAACTGCTAAAAGCACTACTTAGATTACTCACTCAAGTCCCTATAAATCACTTTCAACTTGATGGCACAAAACACACATACAGTATTGTATCTTATTCATAGGCTAACTATTGAAATTAACATAGCAGTAAAATACCATTAAGTGAAAAGTATAGGTGCAAACATGCTCCATTCAGGTGGAAAACAAGTATCACAACTGAATCCCTAAAGCTAATTTTCATAGATACCATATTTGGAACCCCTATCCAATGTAAATTTGGAACCCCTATGTAAAACCAGAATAAGCCTAGACTGTAACAATATTTATACATGTGAAGAGGAATGGTAAACTCTCCCCACATCCAATTCGAGTCAAGTTTTTAAAGTGCTCTTTACTTCTGCTATGACTTATGAAAATTTAAAAGAAAAAGAAGATCCAACCAATGAGTATCATGGAATGAACATGACAGACACACTATTCTACTAGGGTACTGAAGATGGATGGACACCTTTGGTAATGTGCACCCTGAACTGGTGGACTACAATTCCCACCAGCCTTAGTGGGAAAGGGGGGGGAATCACAGCAGCCACAGACCAACAATATCTTGAAGATCACAACTATTTACTCCAGTCTAGAATCCAGTGAGGTAAACTGGACCCATACACAGCCCCCCCCCGAGGGCCTTCTCTCTCTCTCTCTCACACACACACACACACACACACACACACACAGAGAGAGAGAGAGAGAGAGAAAGAAATTAAAACTCCCCCCCCTTTCACATTTCTGGGCCTGGTTTGTGACCCACCATGGGTGCCACGGGTTTCAGACCCACTAAACTCATGGGGCCAATGGGCAACCCCCTCTATTATTATTGGGTGTGTGTGTGTGTGTGTGTGTGTGTGTGTGTGTCCCCTCTCTCAAGGCTGGCCTTTCTCATGTCAACGCACCCGGAGGTCAGTCAAATACGGCTCTTGGGAAAAAACCTTGACCAAACAAATCCGGACTTTCCCTTCCTTGGTGAGGACGGAGGAGCTCTTTTTGGAGCTCCTTCCCTGCAAGGAGCAGGCCAGGAGCCACACAATGAAGGCCTCTCTATCCTGCTGTGGCTTCTCGAAGCCAAACCGCTTCCCACCCACCCACCCCCACAACACACAGACACACACACAGACACACACACACACACACACCTTTCTTTCCCCGACCCCCACCCCAGCCAGGAGAGACGCCCCCCTCCCCCACCTCCTCAGGCGGCTGCTACTCACCAGTCCATGCCCCGCCCACGCCGGTAAGCCCAGACTGAGGGGCGGGGGTGGGGTGGTGGTGGTGGGGCAGGCAGAGAAAGGGGGCGTGGCGGAGGCTCCCTCGCGCTTCTCTCCCTCCCTCCCTCCCCCCCCCCGCCCTCCTCTCGGCAGCCCCGTCAACGTCTGTCACGGAAGCATACCGCCCCTCGGACCACCATGGAGCATGCGCACCAGCCCTCGCAGATCCTTTCCCCTCCCCCCCTCCCTGCCCTCCCTCCCTCTCTAGAGGCAAGAGCGAGCGCGCGAGACGGAACCCGGCCCCCGGAGCGCGCCCTCCCAGGCGAGCGTGCGTGCGTGCGCGCGCGCTTCACCTTCCAAGCCCGACGGCATCCTCGCCGGGAGCCCCGCGCGTCGCCGCCGCCGCCCCCTCCGATCGCGCGCCCTGCAGCCAATCACGGCGCAGCGCCCGCGCGCCCGCCACGCCCCCTTCCGCGCGCGCTCCCCACAGCTCTTCCCCCCCTCCCCTCTCCTCGCACGTCCCTGCCCAATCCCGGGGCGGCCCAGCTCCCTTCCCTGGAGGCCTCACCTCCTTCGGCAGGGCGGGGGGCGGTTGTCGAAGGGAGAGCCCCCCTCCCGCCCCGAGCTCCGGCGTCTCCGGGAGGGGAGGGAGGGGGGGCCCCTCGGTGTTCTCTGCGCCTGCTCGCCCTCCCTTCCGCTCTCTGAGGGGGGGGCGTGCTCGCCCGCGGCCTCCAGTCCCCGCCTTCGCCGCTTTCCCTTCAGCGAAGCTCCGGCCGGAAGTGACGTCGGCCAACGAGGAGTCCGGCGAACTCGCTGGCGATTCAGGGGTCCTCCTGACTCCTCAAAAGAAGCCCCCTCTACCCCCCCCCCACACACAGGCACACAAACTCCCGGCCGACCCCGCCCACCAATCGGCCTTTGGCCAATGAGGTCGCTCGTGAAACCCCATTGGTAGCGGAGCCGAGGAGGGAGGGGCGGCCAGAGAGGAGGCGGGAGGGGGACGATCGAGGGGAAAAAACTGTTGGCACACACCATCTACCTCAGAAGGGCTCAAGAAGGGCTGGGGGGGGTCTGTGCCTTTGGTCAGGGAATAGAATATAAGAGCAGTGTTTTTCAACCTTTTTTGGGCAAAGGCACACTTGTTTCATGAAAAAAATCACGAGGCACACCACCATTAGAAAATGTTACAAAAATTAACTCTGTGCCTATATTGACTATATATAAAGTAATTCTCTTGAATAGGAATCAAATAAACACAAAGAAAGTATTTTATAATTACTTTATTATGAAATAGTAAGTAAACAGAAATATGAAAAAATTATAAAATACTTTATTCAGTGCGCAACCTGGGCCTGTTTGGCTGAACACAAAGCTGATATTCTTCAGCTTTTCCAACGGCACACCAGGCAACATCTTGCAGCACACTAGTGTGCCACGGAACAGTGGTTGAAAAACACTGATAAGAGGACCCAAAGGCTACCAGGTAGTCCAGGGCAGGTTCCAAGCCAGGATGGGGATAGGTGATCTCTCTCCAGGCTTCAAAGGAGTGGGTACCTCAAACAAAGTGCCAGAAGGAGAGGAATGGCATCAGAAGACAGGGATCTACTTGCCACATGAGCATCTGGTGGGGCCACCATGAGATACAGGAAGCTGAACTAGATGAGCCCTTGGCCTCATCCAGCAGGGCTCTTCTGATGTCCATATGTGTGTACACATTAAACAGTCAGATGTCCACCAGAAGCCCATAAACAGGACATGAGTACAAGAACACTCTCCTGCTTGCACACCCTAGTGCAGTGTTGGTGAACCGATGGCCTGGGTGCCAAAGGTGGCACTTGGAACCCCCTTCTGTGGGCACCCAACATCGCCCCTTCACAGCCACCTGGATTCAGGTTAAATGGCTGTATTGGCACTTTCCAAAAAAAAATTAGTGGGTTTTGAATTGCAGTTTGGGCACTCGGTCTCTAAAGGGTTCACCATCACTGCCATATATGATTTTGCAGTTCACTATAGACATCCTATCCATCATGACTGACATCCGCGATTAGCCCCATCCATCAATCTGTCTGACCCTTTTTGGCTCATGATGTACCACACCTGCAACATGTGCTAGTTACTTGCGTTGTGTGATCTGTCCTTCGTTCAAAGCCTGGAGGGGGTTTTATAACACCACCACTACACCATGCAAAGAAGATTTAGATGTGTTATATATGAATTCAAATTCATATCAGATATGTATTTGCTGAGTGTGCAATTTTAGAGCCTCCTCTTTTCGCTAAAAAGGTTCCCAAGTGGGGGGAAAGTGGCTTATGACAATTCCTGCCTTCAGGCTTACAATCTAAATATTCTAGCACAGCACTCAAGGACAAAATGTGGAGGTATGAGGGAAGGGGGAAAGTGGTTGAGAATGACTCTGCCATTAGTAGTCCAACCTTGTTCAAGTATTGGTGGAAGGTATGAAGATGTGTGTGGATGGAACAGTGATAACTGGGAAGAGGGGCAACTTCATTGACAAATGATGTGGGAAATGCTCTGGGACTTGGGCAGTCAGGCTTCACATTGTTCAAGTCAATCCAGATCAGCCTGGAGTTTCCCCTCTCCCAATGTTCCTATTTCCTTCATTGCTGAGGTTTCTACTTTCCATGCAATCAAATTCATTTGCATTGATTCAAGCCATATGATCGCTTGATCCAGTGCTGAATGGGCTGGTATGAGAAATTAAATCAATGATGAAACCAACGAGCCACTGGTCTTGTCAATCAGAGGCCCAGCACTTCGAATCAACACCACTGGGTGAGTTCCTGTTGTTTGTCCCAGCTCCTGCTAAGCTAACAGTTTGAAAGCACATACAAATGTGAGTAGATTGATAGGTACCACTTCGGTGGGAAGGTACTGGTGCTCTGTGCATTTGTACATTTAGCCATGCTGGGCGTATGAACATGGAAGTATATCTACGGATAAATGTTGGCTCTTAGGCTTATAAGCAGAGATAAGACCCAGCCCCTAGAGTTACAAACAAAGGCATATAATTGTCAGAGGGAACCTTTACCCTGACTTTTGCTAAAAGCAATGGCCTTTGGGAAACAGCGCTCATTACTGGAGCCTGTTGAATGAAATGTAACTAAGAAGATTCATATGAGAGAAGGACAACTTGGCTGCCTAAAATCCCACTAAACGTTGGCCACACACTTACGAACTAGCTGATTACATCCATAATGAACCAAAGCGTACCTTTCTGGGATTTCTTCCCCACTATCCTCTTTCATGCTAAAATAACCTTGGGGATAAAACAAGGTTTCTGGGAGTTGAGCATATGGTTGTACAGTGGTACCTTGTATAAAGGAATTACACTAATTCGTTCCAAATGAAATTCCGTTAAGCAAATTTTCTTCTGTACAAACTTCCCACAGGAATGCATTGAAAATAGATTAACCCCTAATCGCGGCTGTTTTTCTGTTGTACAGATTCGATTCTGTTAAGCGATTTCCCCCTATCTTCGGAAATATTTTCCTTTTAAGCAGATTTTCTGTTAAACAACCCGCTTGTCATATGAGGGTCCACTGTATAATAAAGAAAAGGAGAGAGAACTTAATTGCAAAAATAGGTTACAGGCGATACCCCTCCTGCGCCCAGCTCCTGGTCGTCGTAAATGTGAGAAGAAGACTCAAGAAGAACCAGGATGCTCTCTTCCCCGGGAAGCGCAAGTTCAGCGTTAAGGGCTCAGGGAGGGCAGCTCTTTCCTGTGTGATCATCGCTTCTTTCCGTGCATCCATCCATCTATCTATCTATCTATCTATCTATCTATCTATCTATCTATCTATCTATCTATCTATCTATCTATCTATCTATCTATCTATCTATCTATCTATCCCTTCCTTCTTTCCTCCCTCCCTCCCTTCCTTCCTTCCCTTCCTATCTATCTATCTATCTATCTATCTATCTATCTATCTATCTATCTATCTATCTATCTATCTATCTATCTATCTATCTATCCATCCATTCATTCATTCATTCATTCATTCATATACTGCACCAATTTCCCAAAAGGGAATTCTGGGCGGTTCACATAAAAACACACCCAAAAAGTTCACAAAATAGTAATAGTAAAGAGTAAATAAAAAGGAAATAATAATAAAATAAAGGGGGAAATAGCCGACAACAATCGTCTTCCCCGTCAGCAGGTGGCGAGAGAGAGAGAGAAAGAGAGAAAGAGAAAGAGAGAGAGAGAGAGAGACTTTAACCGGGTGGAGAGGGAAGGGTGGGGTGGGGTGGGGGGGCCCGAGAGGGGTGGATCTTGCTTCGGCTCAAGGCTCCACCTCTTCCTGGGCCTTTGCAGGACTAAGCTCTGCTCCGTGGCTCGTGTCCGACCCCCGATTTAAAGCATGGAAGAAGGGGTCCGGTGGTGCTACCGGGGGGATCCCCAAGAGGGACAGAGCGCTCCTCTCGGTAAGACCCGGGGATGGAGGGGTGTGTGTGTGTGGGGGGGGGGAGAGAGCTGCGCTCACCCCGTCGTCGTCGTCCCCCCCCCTTGGGTGGCTTTTTCTGGCTTCCCGTCTTTGCAAACTCCGCGCGGGGTCTGTTTTGTTCCGGGGCTCCGCGGCAGAAGATTTAGGATCCCAGCACGTGGCCAGCGTAAAGAAAAGAAAAAGCCTTCCTTTTTCTCTGCCTTCCTTTTTCTCTTCCCCCCCCCCATCCGCCATGGATAATCGATAATTAGGTCATACTTGAGATAGCAGCGGTGAGGTTTGAATTAAAGGGTGCGTCCCTGCTGCAGTTTTCTTAATATGTTTTTATTAATCCATGTCGATTTCTTGATTATGTCCCCTATTGAGATTTATTGTACCCAATTGTATGTATCTCCTGATTTGCTTTGTTATGTTCGCCGCCCAGAGTTCCCGTTGGGAAGATGGGCGGGATATAAATTCAATAATAAATAAATAAATAAATAAATAAAAACAGTTCCAGAGTAGCAGGAGCTTTGTGGTCTCTCTCGAGGCGGCCAGTTGGGGTGGGGGTGGGGGGTGGGGGGGTGGGACACAAAAGATCACTTGCTAGGGAGAAAGAAGGTATCAGCAGATGCTTCCTGCTAGCTAGACGAATAAACCTTACATGCGTTGGGAGGAAATATTCCTTGGGACCCCACTCGACTTCAGCTCAGTCTGTAAAACCTCCAGAACGGAATGGGCTTCGGTGTCGCTGGAACCCGTCTGGGCTTAGTCGGGTTGAAGCGTGGCAAAACTCGAGGGCCAGGAAACTCATTGGTCCCCTTCCCGGTGTGCTTATTGGGTTTTTCTTTATTTTATTTTTTTTCCCCTTTTTCACAGTTCAGTTTACAAACGGTAAACTGAAGCGTCCCGAAAATGTGCGTTTCACCATATATAGAAACAATGACACCAGTAACCCAAGAAAGAGGAAAAAGGCAATTCTGGTAAGTATTCTTCCGATAAGAGGAGCTTCTTTAATGATCATGTAGAAGAAAGTGGACCTTCCTACATGTACCCTGGTTTTTCTTTATGCTTTTTGTGTTTTCTTTTGTGTAAACCGCCCTGAGTTCTCGTTTGGGAAGTAGGTAGCGGTATATAAGTGTAAGAAATAAATAAATAAATAAATAAATGAAGCATAGAGAAGCCTTTGTAGGGCTCTGGTTATTTTATCAGCAGACTCTGAAGCTGATTTGATAGTACAACTCTTGGGATCTTGAGATCAAAAGTAACCCTGTGATAGCCAATGGGATTTACTCCCATTCACTCTTTATAGACTCCTCTTTCAGAGCTCTGATCGGTTCCCCTTCTGCCTGCTTTTAGGAAGAGCACAAAACCCACATCTTTGTGTTTAGTTTAATCTGTAAGTTCTGTTTTTATAATGTTGTAAAGTGCCCAGAATAGTGCATTGCAGTAGTGGGGTGGTAAACAAATTTAATAAATAAATACATTCTAAGCGGTTTTGATGTGTATTGACTAACTTTTGTTTGATTTACTTATAATGATTTTAGTTGTATTTAATTTGTCTCTTCTTAGCCACCTGGAATGCTATTTTTAGCAAAAAAGATAAAATAGAATTATAACATATTCTGTAAATATGCCTTTGATTTTAATGGGTCAGTTGCAAGGGAGAAATTTTATACTAATATAGCCTTACCTGTTATGGAAAATCCTGCCACTCCTTATGGCAAAGAATTGCTGTGTAACACAGGATATGGGATCCAGAACTGACCCCCTCACATTGCTTTAAAAAGAACAGGGGGGAAAAGTAGCACTTGTGAGGGCTACATCCAGGTCTGAAGGAGGGAATTGTCATATACATCTGTTGTCACTGAATTTGTTTAGGGGTGATCACAACCCACAACTTTAGGCAGTTGTATGAATAGCAAAACCTGGAGATTAAGCTGAATGTGATGGTCAAAAGGTATAAAAAAGACTGGAGAATAAAATACTAGAGTGAATATCCTATTGGAGTCCCCAACCAAAGTAGACGGCATGGAATCTGATAGGTGCTGAATGGTAAATCGGCATTTATACAAATCCAATCAGTCTGGTAAGCTTTTGTTCTGATCATGGCAAGAGTTTTAATGCAGTATGTCACCATTCATGAGTCTGGCTGGCTACCTCAGCAGAGCCAGAGGGTTGGGAGTTCAATTCCCCACTCTGCCTCTTGTGAGTAGAGCCAGCCTGTGTGGCTTTGGGTGAGTTGCACAGTCCCAAGAACACCCCTTTAAGATGGATAAGCTACGTCTGAGTATTCTCTACCTAGAAATCCTTGAAAAGGGTTGCCATAAGTCAGAACTGACTGGAAGGCACTTGATGACTGTTATTTTACTATTCATACATCGGTATACCAGGTTATGCTGCACAAGTCCACAAGACGTCTTGCATTCATAAAAGCATTATGATCATTAAGGAAACACCGTTACACAAAGACCATATGTGTATGTTATATTTTTTTTGTTACCCTTGGTGTACAAAACCACAAGAGGTCACCCTAATCTTAACTAAGTCCCCTTGAAAATTGAAATCGATGCATATTCAAAGCATTTTGGAGATGTGTTACATAAATCAAAACAGTTTTGTAGTTTCTTTATCCACCAGGACATGTGCAACATTGCACAGCATTTAAAGCTTGGTCTCTTAGCAGTTAAACCTCACAAAAATGGCAGTGGAATCGATAGAGATATTTCATCTTTGAAGAGTAAAACAGAACCATGTGCCCAGTCTTTCCTGGTCTCTGTTTTTACCACATCATGGCTGCAGTTGTGCACCCCCATAAAACAAGTAGGGCCCGCATTGGAGTAGATCTGTATAGGACAGTGGTGGCGAACCTTCAGCACTCCAGATGTTTTAGACCACAACTCCCACAGTCCTTTGTCATTGGCAATGCAGGCTTGGAATTCTGGGAGTTGTGGTCCAAAACATCTGGAGTGCCGAAGGTTCGCCACCACTGGTATAGGATGATGCTGTTAAGGCAAGGCCAGGAGGATGTGTTTGTTTTGTGCAACATGTGGCTGCAAAGGTTCTTGCAGACCTGACATGCTCATGTCGGTCATGCTGCATTTCAGACTGTGATTTAAGTTTTTAAACCCATTTTATATTTCATAGTTTTAGATCTAAAGTTGGAGAAGTTAGTTTTGGGGATTACATCTGCCAGAATCTCCTAGCCATGTTGCTTGGTGGATGCTACAAGCTCATTTTCTGAAGCCTAAACTTGGCCTCTTGTACGCAAAATCTCACCCAAGGACAGGGCCGGTCCCTGTTGGTTTTCAAGATGGAATTGCTAACTTCCATTGCCACTATTTTATGAGACATTGGCAAGTGTTGCAGTGTACCCTTCTGGGCTTTTCCATGTGAGGTGGGACTGTTAAGCCTTCAACTGACCCTAAGGTGTGTGGGTGGGGATAACAGAAGGAAATTACTTTATCTGTTTATTGTTAAAAAAAAAATTAACCAAGAGAAACACAGTGGTTTGTTAGCTTATCTGCTTATTGGGTAGCCACAAATGCCTCCTTCAAATGGGAGCTTTTAACCAGCTTGCTTAGTTGCTTCCCTAAATGTGGAAAAACTCCCAAGATCTGAGGGGTATTGACAAGTACAGAAAGCTAGCATCGCCCAGCAAAATGGCATTCCTCAGTCACTCTTTTCTTTTCTTTTTCTTTAGAATGCTGAAACAGATAGAATGTCTTACATAGGAAGTAATTTTGGTCCCGGAGCCCCAAAGTGCAATACTCTGTGCAGGTACTGTATGTGTGCATGTCCTCTTCCATTAGGATGCCAGCATGAAGCTAATTGTGAATTTTATTGAAATCACAAGCATGAATTGGTTCAGGTTAGCAATCTGTCTTCTTAACAGTCCCATATGTTTGAGTAGGATGGAAGCAAATGCCTGCCTGAAAGATGTGGGCTATGAAACCAGATCATTATACAGTGGTGCCTCTACTTACGAGCGGCTCTACTTACGAGCAATTCGTCTTAAGAGCAGAAAACCGTTAGCATTTTAACTGCTGCCTTACAAATTTTAGATGTGGTCTGCTCTACTTACAATTTATCATTTTTTATTTTTTAGATACGGCTGCTTTACTTACGAGTTGTTCGACTTGTGAGCATGCATTCAGAACGGATTAAACTCGTATGTAGAGGTACCACTGAATACAGTATGTCTAAACACAGTCTCACTATGAAACATAGATCAGTTTAATAGTCTGCTTTCTTGCTGCTCTTGTTTATGTTGTGCAGATTATCTGCTGGTTTCGATTTTTAGTTGTGTTTGGGCACTGCCTTTCTAGCAGTGTGCTCAAGGTGGTTTGCATCCACAGCAGTTGCTCATTCCTCATGCAGGAAAGCATCTTTTTGTACTTTTTGTATATGAAAAAGCAAAATATAGTAAATTATATGTATCTTGGGTGTAAAGGCCTAGGTAACCAAGTGGGTAGCCTGTGATATCAAGTCACAAAAAATTACAAGACCAAAAAAAAAAAAAAAACCCCCCTGCTTAACTTCAGAATCAAAGTGGACATACAGTTTAGCTTATGAATCCAAAACACTTCTGTCTTAACAGAAGTGCCAGAGATACGTTGAAAAGGGATTGATTGTAGGTGTTCAAATGCAAAGGGGGGGGGAGACAGAATCTTATGGCAACTCCTAGTTGATCAGGCTATTTGAGTCATACTCTTTTGTAAAGTATCTGAAATAATTATGCTAAACCAACAAAATTGCTTTAAATTAACAATGCAATAGGAATATGCCTACTTATTATTGAGCTAGAAAACACACACACAGCAGAACAGTAGCATCCACAGTTTTGAAATATTAAAAACCCCAGAAATACATATTTCCACAATGTAATTGCCAGGGTTAGTCATAGGGATTGTTATTTTCTGCCAGGGGAGAGGGGTTTAGAATTGGGAATCCTCCTGTACAGCCAATACTGTACTTCTAAAGCTAGAGAAAATGACTTGTTTTCAGTGTGTGCTGTCTCTTTCTTTAGATATTATGTTGGTGTGTTAGACAAGAACTCTGGGGAAATGGAAGTCTACAATGCAGAGTTATTCAATATGCAGCCTTTGCTTCCAGGTAGGTGAAAGATACTGCTTCCTTGTTATAGGAGCAGGATTTCTGGACTGCAGCTTATTGGCTTGGTCGCAGATTTGAAAAAGCTGGGTTTTTGAACAAAATTATTGTGCTTAGATAGGCTAACATTTTTATAGTTGAAAAAAAAGGGGGGAACTTGTCCAGGTCCTGTGTCTTATGTCAGTTATTTACTTAGAGCCAGACAAGGAAGGAATTTGCCTTTAAATGCCCTGCATTGTTTAAGTTGTGTAATGATTGCATTTCACATGATGTCTAATGGATCTTTACACACAGTCAGCACAATTGTATCATACGTGTCTTGTAGTTTCTGCTCTCATTGAGCATTGAGTATGGTCTAAATAAAATAATAATAACTTCCTCCTTATTTTGCAGCGGATAAAAATGGTTTGGTCTGGAACCTACTGAACAGATTAAATTTCTGTCTCCCTTAGTAGACCATCCCTTATTTGTTCGTTTATGTCAACTGGCACTTAATTGTTTCAATATATTCACTCAGAGACAGCCCAATTAGAAAGAAAAGAATGCTTCAATTTACTGGCAGTTCTTCTTATATAAAAACAAGCATCATGTGTGGAAGTGTTAATCAGTTATATTACTGAGTGTTAACTGTGTATTTTACTTCATTGTTAACTGAGTGGTTACATATCTCAGTGACAGAACACTTCACTCTATTCGTTCACGCCTGACTATAACTCTCACATACTTGAGAGATCACTAATTGAACCTTGACCAGTTGGCCTGACTGACTGACTGACTGACTGACCTGACTGCTAGTAATCCCAGTCCATAAAAGCTCCTTCCCAGCTAAAACCTCTTAAAGGCATATGAGGGTGCATATATCTCCAATAGTCCTCCATCGTGACCTCTTCCAGAACAGGATATGCCACTTGGTTTGGTGTTTTTGGGATAAAAACAATATACCACCCTTTCCAACCCCCTACTCCTTGTGCCTATCCCTGCCAGCCCTAGCAGATAGTCATCTTCTTCCTGCTTATTGCTTGGGAGCCTCTTGGCGCAGTGGTTAAATGCCTGTCCTGCAGCTAAAACTGTGTTCACGACCTGGGGTTCAATCCCCGGTATCAGGCTCAAGGTTGACTCAGCCTTCCATCTTTCTGAGGTCAGTAAAATGAGTACCCAGCTTGCTGGGGTGGGGGGCAATGGGTAGTCTGTATACTGTAATTAAGAACTGTAAACCGCCCAGAGACTACTTGAAGTGGTATGGGGTGGTATATAAGCAGAACACTTTGCTTTTTGCTTTTGGTAAGTTCAGTTGGATTTTGGTCAGTATATTACAGCACCCCTCTCAAACAGCCTACAGGCTCATGGGGCATCCAGCTCAGCTATTCTGAAATGTGTATTTTCCAAATATAGAGAAGGAATTGGGTAGCTGGTTTCTTCTCCTCAAAACACCTCCTACCTGTGGAAGAGCATCAAAGAGAGACATTCTGGGCCAATTTCCATGACATGCTAGTTCTTTTATTTACATGGATTTAAAGGAGAAATACGGCATATCAATGTTAAAACATGTAGGCATCAAATTACTTTGAAAATAATACAATACTGGTCCAGCTTCCCTCTAAAGCAGGCATGTCCAAACTTCGGCCCTCCAGATCTTTTGGGCGACAGCTCCCACAGTCCTTTGCCATTGGCAATCTAAGCTTAGAATTCTGGGAATTGTGCTCCAGTACATCAGGAGGGCTGAAGTTTGGACATGCCTGCTCTAAAGTGCAGGCACACACCTTTGTCATCCTCTGCACAGCACCCCCTTCCCAAGTGTAACAGAGCCCCACACAGTGTGGATGACAATTTGACGGCATGTTGGGTCATGGTATAGGTCTGTTGAATGCTTTTTTTTTCTGAATGAGCAGCTCAGTAAAACAGGATCAGCCAAATAAAGAGAGAGACCCTTGTCAAATCACCCCGATGAATGATTATAGCACATCATCTTTTGCTTATCCCATTGTGGAAACTCACCATGGTTCGGATTAAGAACGTTACTAATTTTCTTCCTCTTTCTGGCCTTATTTTTAAAAATAGATAACGCAGCTGATGATGACATTTCGGAATACTTGACTAGATCCTACAGAGAGAAGGTATGACTTGTACTGTAATGGCTGAGAGGCAGTCATGGTAAAACGATGTTTGGTTGTACGGGAAGGTATTTTGTACGGAGTAGTCTCAGCTTTTCATTGTAAATGTGTTGTTTTGTTTGCATTATTTTGTTTTCATGTACTTCAGGCACCTGTTTCAGGGGTCATGTTTTAGCCATTTGAGGTTTTTTCTCTCTCGACTAAAACATCTGAATGGCAAACAGGTGTGTTGTTAAATGACTTCAGTGTTTCAGCAAAACCCCAAAGTTGAAACAACAACAACAAAACGGTCTACGTCAAAACTGTATAGGTTTCTCAGCTTTCTGCAATCAGTCCATTTCACCTCATCAAGGTGACAATAGTCCTGTGGAAAGATGTCCTGTCTAGTTGATGTCTCAGAATAAAGCCCCGGAAACCCTGTTTTTGGATAGTACTGTTGAGAGCCCCCTTGTGCTTGAAAGGTTTGACAAGTATTGTCTGTAGCAAGTGACACAGCGGAGATGTTCCGGTGACTCTTGTGGTCCAGGAGAAGCACCAGTTCATCCAGCTGACTGGGGGTTAGCCAGATCCCAGTGGCCAGTTCATGCTTTGCCATTGGCTCACCGTTCTTTTCTCAAGACTGCCTGGCGATTCTGTAGCTCTTAAAGAATCCCAGGGCCTGAGAATTAACTACTGTTTGTCCGAGAGGGAGCTTTGATCTAGACATGTCGCTCTTGAGTCGGTGTGATACAGCACTTTCAGAAGCATGACTTTTAAGGACAGTTTTGACCAGAAGATATTTAAAACATTAAATCAGTAATGCTCAAACACAAGGATTTTTGCAGATTATAAACACCCAGGTGTGATATTTGTTATGAGACTATTAGAATCTGATAAGAATGGGTTAACATGCCTCAAAATCAAAATATATTATAAGTAGACCCAAATGAGCTCACAGGGCCAGGTTGGTATAAACACAAAAGAAGATGCCAGCCTGTAGAGTGTAACAAATACTTGTGGTTAACTGAGATAAGAGCCAACGGGGAAGCGAAGACAACACAGACATGTGGGCACCATCTTATGGCACCAAAAGCGCCATTTTGTTAACAGCAAGCAATGGGAACTAAAGAATAAACAAAAGCCATTTCTAAGAATTATGATAACTTACCAGGTATGATTACGTATGACATACGCACGAAATATGTAAGCTGCGGCTACAGAAAAGTATAAAAGACCACGGAAACCATCACTCGGGGTCCAGGACAGCAAGGCCTCTGGCCTGTATGCTGTGCCTAGGATCCTTAGACTAACCTATTTTCTGTACTGAGGGGGGTCCAGAGAGCTGCAAGGCCGTCAGGCCATGCTGCGCTCGGATCCCAAGCTAACCAACCCACTCTCTGTAATGTCTAAATGTCCTGTGCTGTATATTTCTATCTGTCTTTAATAAACCTTTTGCTATAACTAACTCAGCGTGACAATTTTGATGAACCATCAATGCTACATTGACAATTTATAATGGTGCATTGGCAACTTACAAAGAAAACAACCCATACCAATTTTTAGATCAAATTTTATTCTTATCAAATCTTGTTTAAATTCTGCTGATGTGAGTGAGATCCATGCTGAGCAACAGTTTTTTTATTTGCTCTTAATCCGAGAAAAAGCAAGGATTTAAACATGTCTGTGTACAGCAGGCATGTCCAAACTTCGGCCCTCCTGATGTTTTGGACCACAACTCCCAGAATTCTAAGCCTGTACTTCCAATGGCAAAGGACTATGGGAGTTGTGGTCCAAAACATCTGGAGGGCCGAAGTTTGGGCATGCCTGGTGTACAGTATACTCCTTAACAAAAAGTTCTACTGGAAATCGGCATAATGAGTGCTGTATGCCCATAAAATGATGGCTTAATGGCTACTTTTGTTTTATTGACTGGGTCTGTTGCATCTTGGTTGCTTTAACAACGTTGCTAGTTTTTTGCTGCTGCTGAATACAAACAGGTTTCATGCGTAGAAGCTGGCAACCTTGATAACATTTGAATTGGGATCAAAGCTGGTCTGCTCTGTTTTCTTGCCCTTGAGTATTATTTGGCAATTGATGTGGAGTCATTCATCCTCTGGTTGTCGTCTCATTACTTGAGCAGGCTTTTTCACGAGGGCCTTGTGTTCCTATTTGCTGAGCTTATATCGCAGTCTCTCGGCGCTCTCGCAGGTTGATCTCTGCATTGAAGCCTTTGGGACCAACAAGCAGAGGAAAGCCCTAAACTCTCGAAGGATGCATGAAGTTGGGAAGGAAGTGTTGAACAAGGCAGTGGTTAAAGCAGCGGAAGATATTATCGAAGACAAAGGTGTCGATGGTAAGGAATGGTCGGATTGAGGAATGTTACTCGTGTTGAATCCCGCCATCAGCATGGCCAGTTCCCAATGCTGGGAATCAGAATCTAAATCCCACTGAAAACCCACATGTGCAACTTGAAGGTTCACCTAGGTCAGTGATGGCGAACCTTTTAAAGACTGAGTGCCCAAACTGCGATTCAGAACCCGCTAATTTTTTGCAAAGTGCCAATACAGCCGTTTAACCTGAATCCAGGTGGCTGTGAAGGTGTGGTGTTTGCTGCCCACAGAAAGGGCTCCGAGTGCCACCTTTGCCACCTGTGCCATCGGTTCACCAACACTGGCCTAGGTTCCTCTCTGAGCCTGGATGCCCAAGTCTTGGCAGTGGCCAGGAGTGCCTTTGTACAGTGAAAACTAGTGTACTGGTCACACCCATTCCTGGAGCTATCTGATCTGGCGATGGTGACACATGCCTTCGTTACATCCCAGCTGGATTGTGGTGGGCTGTCTTTGGAAAGGGTTTGTAAACTCCAGTGGGCCCAAATGCTGCACCCAGATTATTAGCTGGCACTGACAAGGAGAACAACCCACCAGAGGTCCACTGGCTGCCAGTCTGTTTCCTGGCACAATACAAAGTGCTGGTTTTAACCTATAAAGCCCTAAAAGTATTCTTAGGTCCTGGCTACCTCAAGGACCGTGTCTCCCTTGATGAGCCTATCTACCTATTAAGATCATCAGTGGAGGCCTTTCTGTCAGTCCCACTTCCCTCACAGACGTACTTGGTGGGGACACAAGAGAGGGCCATCCCTGTGACTGCTCCCCAACTCTAGAATTCCCTCCCACAGAAGGCCAGCCTAGCCCCATCTTTGCTGTCCTTCTACAAGGAGGCAAAGACTGTTCTCTTCAGACAGCCTTTCCTTTAAATGGCTGGTTGACCAAGGGGATTCTTAAAGAGGATTGTTTTATTCTCTTGTTTTACTTGAGCTTTTAACATTGTTCTCATTTATGAGTTTTAATATTATCTGTTTAATTTGGTTATTTATCTTTTAATATTGTAATCCACCATGGATCCTTTAGGAGAAAGACAGCATATAAATATTTTAAATCAGTCAACAAAATAAATAAGCGTTTTGGGACTGTGGGAATTATAATTAGGTAAATGGAAGAGTGGAAGATAATAGATATTCTGTTATCCAGTAGATTCCCCCAAGACATTTTTGATCTCAGAATCAATGATGAGACATCAGTAAAAACATTGGAATACTACACTCATCAGATAGGGTGGGACATTAAATCTGTCAGATCTTTGGCAAAGTTAATACCCCTTTCTGCTGTTTCTGGTAACATTCCTTTTGTTCTCCAAGCTTTGGTTACTGATGCAGCAAAAGATGAGAAGGGGAATGCCTCGCTTGTTCTTCCTCCATGCCACGAAGATGCTGAGAAGCCCGAGGAGGTGTACAGATTTGAAGACAGTATCCTTCACGAGACAAAAGAAATGAACACGTCTTGTTACTTTATTTCATTGTGGGCAGTCTTTAGACTTGGCTTCAGTGGTGATAGAAAGGGAAGGCATTGATGGACCCATAAGTCATTTCTCTTAGGGGTGGGGAAGAGGGGGTGGTGGTCTCAGGTGGAAGAGACCCCAAGGGCTAGATGTGCAGTTGCTCCTGAAGCCTGCTGGCTACTCGGCAGTCGTCCCCTCTGCCTCAGTCTAGATCAGGCCTGTCCAATCTTCAGCCCTCCTGATGTTTTGGACCACAAGTCCCAGAATCCTAAGCTTAGATTGCCAATGGCAAAGGACTGTGGGAGTTGCTGTCCAAACATCTGGAGGGCTGAAGTTTAGTCATGCCTGGTCTAGATGCTGTCTAGAGGGGCCATGTGTCAGGCTAACAAACTGAAGCTTCTCCTGGCTTCCCCAGAAATGGATCCGCCAGAAAGCATTTCTCTTCAGAACAATTCAACAGCTATGGTTGACCACAATGAGCAGATATCCAACGCTAATCCTTCTCTTAAGTGTGTATTGTCTTTTGGAAGTGTGCGACTGATGTCTCACAACTAGAGATGAACACAAACTGTAGTTAGATGCTTTAGCACGGCTTGACAGATCGGGCCCACAGGTGCTGTGTGGGCGCCCCAGACAGTCTTCCCCACTTTCTCCTGTGGGTGCCCATGCAACACCTGAAGACCCCATCTGCCAAAGTGCCAAACCCGCCGCTCATGCCCATCTCTGCCCACACAACCTTGCCCAGACAACATCTGTACAACATAAAAATTTCTGGAGATAGGGGAGAATCCATACAACATAAAAATGGGATCACTCCATTTTCAATGCATTCCTATGGGTATTTGTATAAAGGAAAATTTGTTTAACATAATTTCATTTGGAATGGATTAATTCCTTTATACAAGGTACCACTGTATATTTTCAAACATTCAAATCATATTCAAGATAAGAACAGGGAATTAGAAGAGGCATCTTAGAACATTAAAAGGTAACATTAAAGCTACAAGGAGCATGCAAAAAGAAAAAAAAAACCATTATGAGGGGTGGAAACTAACATGAAAAATACTGTTGTTCTTGTGAAATCAGTCAGTGCAAACATGTACGGTAATCCATATAAAAGTTTGAAGAAAAGAGAAGCAGATTCTGGACACACACAAAAAAAGGAATATAGGGATATAATGACCCAAAATCATTGCATTGTAGCGTGCATGGATGTGTCCAGGAAAACAATAACTTCTCTGCTCATTTCATTTCCTTCTGTTCTTTTGTTTAATTTAAGTAAACCGGGTTAGCAAAAGCATTTTGTTGGCTGTAGAGGAAAATGCTTTCTTCCGCTTATTGACAAAGGGAACAGCCCACTAGAAAGTGGTGGTGTCTGGGGCAATCTAAAAGGAAAGGGGCCATGTTGTTCCAGAAGCTTCCCCTCGTTTTGCCTCACGGTGGCAATGTCCGTGCGTTTGTCAACTGAGGTTCCAAGGGAGATTTTTTTTTTTAAAGAAGCCAACGGTGTTATTATTCCAAGCATGCCTTCAGTTATTTCGTCGGCTGAATACGAGGCACTTCAGGTTCCGGCTGCGGCTCTCATGAACGCCACCTCAGAGGAGATCCTCAAAATGGCAGAAGAGAAAAGGTGAGCGTGCTATTGGTAAAGAGCGGGAAGAAGGGAAGTTGGAAGTGTTAAATTGCTTTTAGAAACAGAAGAGTCAATTAACCAGGCCATCTGCTAGCTTGGTGTATGCATAGAGGTCTTTTTGATGATGGCCACATCAATTTCAGTATGTGAATGAGCAATAGAGATAACTTAGATGGCCCCAAAATATATTTTGGTAATAGGGGGGCATATTATACAGTAAAGAATTTTTTTTTATTAATTGGGCTGGCTTACGTTGGTGTGAAAGTAGGTTTGCTTTTGAATTGCACAGAATTCTGTTGATTTATTGCAGCAGAAGAAGCGCCTTGTGTTTTCTGTGGCCAGATTCCCTTTTGACCTAACGAGAGTCTTCTCTGCCCGGTGTAGGTACTGCTCCTTTGTTCTGGATGAACTTAGGTCCATGCCTCTGGATAAGAAGAGCCGTGACCACAAAGCCCGATGCCTCTGGTTCTTAGATTGTCTGGTCAAGCTGAGTGGTCAGAGAACCGTTAAAAAGAAACGTAAGGCTTGGTTTCTCTTCTTGTTTGCTGTTAAATAAAGATAACAGATATAACCCCACCAACTGAAGAACAGATCTGTCAATTTAAATAACCTGTAACCAACCTAACACTCTTGGATTTTGAAAAAAAATCATTGAGGAACAAATTTCATGTATAATGGCCACAGAGAGTTTATGAGACCATGTGTTTCCTGTTGAGATGTCCACGATCCTTGTAAAGTGTTTGCAGCAACTGGGAGATACACAGAATCAATCTACGCTACTTGTTTCTGTCCATCCTTCACAATACCTGCTCAGGAGGATGGAAAGCTGAGTGAACCTTGAGCCGGCTACCTTGGATTGAACCCTGGGTTGTGAACATAAATTTAGCTGCTGTGCCACAAGGCTCTTATTTATTTGTTTCACATGCAATTGTTAGCATATGTCTTTTTTCCATCTTGTCATAGGAAAGGCCAAAGTATTCGGCCCTGCCTCTCTCTCACACAACTTTCAAGGCTAGGAGTTGAAATCTGTTAAATATAGGAGGGGTGTCAAGATATGTAAAAGTTGATAAAACATATGTTATGTATATTTAACAGAATGTGTAAAGAGAATTGTAAAATGGAGGCAGTTAGATTCTGCACTGTCATGATGTTAATCCACAAGTGTTAGAGACTAGTAATTACAGGCATGTTAAGTGATGAAGTGCAGGTGGAACTGATTATAACATCATGATTTGTAATGGTTAGATCAGATTGCATCAGATTGTTAATTAGTGATTGCATCAGATCTTATGAGTGCTGAATAAGTATAAAAAGCACTAGCTTGCCATTTGTTTCTTGGGGACTGTTATGGTGAGAACAGTTTACCCCACACTCTGTTTGTCTGTTTGCTATATTGTATATAATGCTTGGTTGTTATGCTGTGTATATTTTGATGTATATATGAATATATGAGTTTTTACTCCATTCATTGTCATTGTCTTTCTGTTAGCCTAACTCTGCAACCCTTTATATCAATACTGACATTTTATCTACGTTACTGCTGCACTGCTCTGTGTCAAGCACAAGTAAATATTATATATTTGTTGCCTTAAATATGCTGACAATAATAGTTTTAATAATAGAATAATAACATAATCTTAGAACTCGAAAGGACAGCTCCTGGCTCAGCGGGGAATCCAACTTCCAAACTCTGGCTCTGATGCCGGATACCTAACCCGTGGAGCTATCCTAAGAGCTTTGAATCCTATGACTGCAGAGGACTAAAGTGAGGTTGAGAGAGTATGTCAGTTAACAAAGAAGATACCACAGACCTGCAACATGGTGCCAGCGGTCTCGTAAAGTCAGTTCTGCAAAACAATCTTCATCTATTGCAATTGCAGTCTCGAGCTGAATGCGCTCTTCTTTTTGGAATAATCTTTTTTTTTTTTTTGCAAACTCAATTTAATATGTCTTTTCTCTTCTAGAGGCACTGGGACCTGACTGCCCAGAAGTCGTCAGCAGCAAACTTGTGAAAACCTTCACAGCGCTGTCCTACGGTGGCGGCAGGTAGGAAAGGGGGGGGGAGAAATATTTTGCTTTCATAGTTGGCAAAAGATCTGAGTCGGGATTTGTATTAACAGAGCTCTGTGAAAAGAGATACTGAGCCTGGGTTTCATGGGATCATGAAATAAGAAGGGATGAACAAATTGACAGCAAAAAGACACCCAACATAGAAAGGGGAAAATGTTGTCTTTATGCTCAACACATTTTGATATACAGTGGAACCTTGACTTACGACTACCCCGACAACTGAGAATCCCGACTTACGAGTGGCCTTCCCGTGTTTTTCCCCCTGCCCCCTTACAAGTGACAGATGGGTTGCAATATTTTTTTAAAAAATTGTTCTCCCATGGTGCTTTGTGCCCGATTGGAGGGAGGAGAAGCAGCATTTTTTTCAAACTTTTTTCTCTCTCCCAATGCAAGCACTGATGTCTGCTATCAACACTTGATTCTCCCCCCCCCCCCCGTCAGGGTCGCAGAGGAAGATGTGGAGGATTTTTTTATCCATTTTTTTCTTTCCCAATGCAAGCACCAATGTCTGCCATCAGCACTTGATTCAGGAGAGGAAAAAATGGGTAAAAAACCCTCCGCTTCCCCCCCCCCTACACACACACACAATCAGGCTCGTAAAGGGAGAAGCAGAGGGGTTTTAGCCCATTTTTTTCTGTCCTGAAGCAAGTGCTGATGGCAGACATCAGTGCTTGATTCAGGAGCGAGAAAAAAAGTTTGAAAGAATGACCACTTCTCCCTCTACCCGCCATAAGATGGTGGTGGTGGGGAGAAGCAGTGTTTTTTTTTTTAAATGTATTCAAGCGCTTGGCTCAGTTGCTTAAAGACATTTTAAATGACCTGCGGCTCTCCCCCCAACACGCCCAGTGAGGAGAGGGGAAGCTGCGGGTCGTCTAAAGCAGTTTTCCATAGGAATGCATTGAAATCAATTCCTCTGGAACAGATTAATTGATTTTCAATGCATTTCTATGGGAAACTGCTCCCTGACTCTCTCTGTGTTCAGGTGGGCCTCTACCAGTTAGAAACTTACCTCCTCTCTTTTGGTAAGATTGGCGAAACACTCAGGAAGCTCTGTTCTGCATTGCCTCCAATGAATCACGAATTATAGTCAGTTCTTTTTTGCAGAGCATGGCAGCCTGAGTGGCTGCCTATCATAAACTACTTTCCTGTAACTGAGCCCTGCTGTTGGGACTCCATCCCCAGATACGTGTTTCACCAGAGTTTTACGCCCCTTGGTAAAACAGAGCAGTGCTCAGGGCTGAATTGTACAAGGAGGATCGATTTATTAAAGTTGCATAATTCGTATAATCTGCAGAATGCCTCTTTTGGCAGCGATTTTTGGCTACTTCGTTGCAGATTTTCACGCACCTGGGGTTTCTTGCGAGAAATTTGGAAATGCGGGAGGCACGCAGCACACAGGAGATGGCACGCGTGGAAGAATTTTCTTTCTTTCCTGACCCTTTCTTCGCTGTTGTTTGTTTTAGGATACAAAATCAAGTGTCTGCATCCATGAAAACGAAGATCACGGCCTATGCCATCGCCCTGGCTTTGCATATAAACAATTTCCAAACAGACTTAACAGTCTTGCAGCGGGACCTCAGGTTGCGGGATACCAGGTGAGAGGAGCCCTGTGGTAAGGTACATTCAGACTAAACCAGAAAGAGCTCCAGTACGCCACTAAGAGTTCTTGCCTTCCAAACCTTGAAGGTCTTTGTCGCCAAACAACTTGGTTTCATCAGGAGGCTTTACCTTCAGAAGTCTCCCTGTGGGCCTCCGGGTCTCTTGACTGGGCATAATTCCCGTGCTTTTAACAGCAGCCTCCCAGGCACACATTCTACCTGTCCTTGCTTGGAAAACTTTCCCCCCTACTACATGTCTTGAGCATTGGGCTGCTATTAAAGGCCAAGAGTAGCACTAAGAAAAGGTAGCATCTCTGTTCCTTGCTGGCAGGTACGTCCAAACTTTGGCCCTCGTGATGTTTTGGACCACAACTCCCAGAATTTTAAGCTTAGCTTGCCAATGGCAAAGGACTGTGGGAGTTGTGGTCCAAAACATCTGGAGGGCTGAATTTTGGACATTCCTGCTTCCTGGGAAGGTATGTTTTTTACTCCTTTTGGCAACAAAGGATTTCTGGAACTAGGTTTACTGTGATTATTGGCAAGAATGATCAGAAGATGTAGGCTGTGCTGAGATCCGTGATGAGGTAAGGCAGTCCTAATAAGGAAAGTTATGCAACAGTGAAGAATTTAATCCTAATTAGTTAATCCTAATTACTGTAATTGATCGGGCTAAAGTAATCAGCCTGGGAATCTCTCTTGCAGTTTCAATGGTCTAGCTTGTTGTTAAGCCAGCTGGCAACTGCAGCCAAGGTTTATTGACTCCTGTTGAGTAAGTTCTACTAGGCTCAAGCCAGTACCCCCTCCCTCCCTTGTACTGGGAGACTGAAACTCTTAAAAGAAAGCTTTGTATTGCACTGCCACCCACCCTGTGTCGTTCCTGTGGTAGTCAGCACCCATGATAAAAGTATTACTGAGTCGTGTGGAAGAGTCCGTCTTGAAAAACCTTTTCCTGCAGAGTTGGTTCTTTATCAACTAGGAAAGCGATTCCGCTAGAAGCAGCTCATTTCATGTGATCTGTTTAAATCTATTTGTATTTTCTGTTGGAAGCTAAATTTCCGCGGATATTGATATTATGCAAAATATGGGAATTTTATGTGTTGTGTTGTGTGATCTTTGGCTGGACAAGTGAAAGGAGTGGATGGACACAACATATTTTTTCAGACTTTACATTATGCAGCAGGATATTTAAGGTCTCCGCTTTTGTAGTTCTTTTTTTGTAAATGGGGGTTATAGAGTTACTGCTTATGACCTGGCTGGTCTCCAGATTTATGGTCTGTTTTATTCAGAATGTGTTACTTTCTTGAGCTGAAAGCAGCCTTGTATGTAACCTCGCATTTTGTAACTAGAATTACCAATAGAAACTACAGTTTTAGCTGTTTTGTTTCCCTTTTTTTCAAACCACAGGAAATATACGTAAGAAACTACACCAGCAAACTTGTTTCTGGGCTAGTAACTCACTATAAGTCACAACTGACTTTACTGCATATTGTCCTTGTCACCATTAATTTCTAGAGAGTTATTTGTAGCTGACAAAGAGTGTCTTGTCTAGAAGAGCAAAACAGGTATTTATTTAATGCCATCGATTTACATAGCATTTTGTGTCAACAAAGAGCTTATAATCTGCAGTCACAGGCCAGAAGCCTCTGTCTCTCCAGATGTTTTGGACTTGAACTCCCAACAGCTCCCATCAGCATAGCTAGTGGCAAAGGATTATTATGGGAACTGAAACCCCAAACACCCGTTTCTGATCCCTGAAGTATCGCTTGTCATGGGAGGCGGTGTCAGAAGTGGGAAAGCAACCGTAGCAAAGCATAAGAGGGAACGGAGGGACAATTGGGGAAAGGGAAGGAAACGGTCTCTTGACGATTTGTTTTGCTCTCTCGTGTCAGAATCCTTGACATTGCCAAAGCGATGCGGCTGAAGATCACCAAAAGCAAAGGCCTCTCTGGACTGGATGAGCACAAGATAGGGACTCTCTCCCTGCCCTTGCCTGTGTACAAGATGACACCCAGCCAACGGAGACGCAGCGTGCGCTGAGATGTTTCCTTACCAAGCAGTTGGAGACGTTTGCCTGGCGTTGGCACCATCTTCTTAAAGCATTGTTGACTCTCTGGGTGTTTGCTGCTACTTCAGTAGCTTCTTTTTTGACTCCTGTTGTGGGGGGTGGGGTGGTTTTTTTTTTTAAATAATAGTTCTTGGGGGTTCTAACATGAGGAGAGATGGGCATGGGCTGTAGCTGGACAGGGAAGTCTGTGCTGGTGCCAGTAAGTGGGCAGTCACTCAGAGGAGGCAAGTGTGCACCTCCTGCAGAACACCTGTGTGGGCACCGGGCCAGAGGGCCATCCTGTGATTTGATCCCATCTTTTAACATAAGCACATTCTTGGATGTGACAGAGCCCCAAAATAAATTGGAACAAAAGGACTGGAGGTGCTTGTGGGCCATGAGGCCATTTCCCTTCTCTCTTGAAACTTACCATACAGCTTGGGAGTGGTGCGTTAGCGATAGCTAGAGAGGATGGACCAGAAGGTTCCAAACCGCTATTACAAATGTTGGTGTCATTTGGCATCTTGAGTCCCAGGGGCTTCCCCCATCCCTTGTGACACACTTTTACCTTTGAGGACTTAAAAAGCAAACAGGTTCGTTAGTGGATGAGTTATTGATCCTCCATTATTCAAAGCTGAGCTCTTACGAGCTGCTCTGGGGAATAAGGGAGATTGAGTCAGATAAAGAATAATAAACCCAGATGCAATTTTTATCAAGTGTCTAATGATAGCAGACATAGTAAGAGTTGCAAATATGCATAGTCATTACCTTCGTTACTTAACCAAAAAAGTATCTTTTGAAGCCAATTGAGCTAGCCACCACTGAGACTGTGTCCTCTCTCTCCCTCCCCATGATAGCGTTTGTGCTAGAATCCGTCTCTTGCTCCTTAGTCATCCTGACTTCACCTCCTCCTGGTACGCCAGGGCCTTGTCCCCGGACCCTTTCTCCTGCCCAGAGTAAATGCAGAGGCACTCCACTCTTCCCCGATGTCTCGGCAGGAACCAAAAGGCCTTGGCCCAAAAACTGTCCACAGGATTGGGTTACATTTGGGTAGCAGGTGGCATGTCTGGTGCAACTTGTTTTTGGATCAAAGCCTGTTTGTTCAAGGGGACTGGATGTGTTCTCTCAGGGCACCAGAGAGAAAAATCAGCCCCAAAAGATCTCTATTTAGAGCCTGGTTTGAAGAACCAGGAATGGTCTGTTCCAGAGGCCACACCATTATTGAAATGAGTCCTGTACTTGTAAATGTTTTCTGTGCTCAAAGAGATAGGTTTCTAGTCAAAAGAATGTCCAAGAAGGAGGTGTAGTTTGTGGCAAAAATAATGGAAACTGGTGCAGACTAACCATTTTTTCCTGGCATCAACTTTTGTCAACTATGGCTCACTTGGATTTCCATCCAGTCCATAAGAGCATATTGCAAACAAAACAACCTCTGTGAGAACAGGTTAAAAGTAAGCCAAGTACAAGAAATTCCCTACATCTGTTGAGTAAAAGCAATTTTTGTACTGTAACATTGCACCCAGCCGGTCTTTTGATGTGTCTTCCTTTTCCACATCACTACTGTGTTCCCTGTGCCTGAATGTTTTCTCATTCTTCAATTGTGTTTTTCCTACATGCATCCTGGTTTCATAGCCTGCTTGTACCCAAAAACTTCTTTTGGATGCCAGCTTTCCTCTTTGGAACAAACATCTGAAGCATTCATTTTGTAAACACTGTAGTGTTCAAAACACTGCCACGTACATGGAACTTGTAAAACTGGTGTGTGACAATAGCATCTTCTCCTGTCAACAAAAGAACGAGAAGAGAGAAGTCTCCATCCTCAGGGCAGGAAGGGAATCAGCAAGCACTGCTCCACTGATAAGAATAGCTTGTGATGCAAACAAAGGACGAGTCTATCTCCCACTACAAAAATCTGTTCACAAGTTTGCCAACGAAGCATCGTCATCCTTTGGATCAAATGCCTGGAATTTTTTACAGCACGGTCCTTTGTTTATTGAGATGAGAAACTGGCTGTGGAGCCAGAGTTTGGGAGTTTGGATCCTCACTGTGCTTTCTCGGCAGGGGCTGGACTCAGTGATCTGTTCCAGCTCTGCGGTTCTGAGGTAATGCCTGGGATTAGTAGAAGTCATGGTAGAAAACCAAATGAACATATGTCAAAAAGTTTGGACACACCGAAAATCACAGTCACTTCCTGCCATGACAAGATCTGGCTATTTCCTTGTACCCAGTTCTCTTAGCGTTGGAGGAGGAAGCAAAGGAGAAAGGGGGTTTCTGCCCCTTGATTGGTCCAATCTAGACACTCGGGAGAAACAATGGGGAGTGTGGAGAAAACATGTATAGAACTGGCTAGTGTAAAATTCACTCTGGCAGGAAACTGGCACAGCTTTAGCTTTTAATATTGTGATAGTGTGTCTTCAAACACAGTTTGCTTGTGTGTGTGTGTGTGTGTGTGTGTGTGTGTGTGTGTGTGTGTGTGTGTGTGTGTGTGTGTGTGTGTGTGTGTGTGTGTGTGTGTGTGTGTGTGTGTGTGTGTGTGTGTGTGTGTGTGTGTGTGTGTGTTTAAAATCTTCAATTCATCACATCCATCCTTTGGTGCAAACTAGTTCCATACACGTTCCTAGAATGATGGGAGTTGGAAGCATCCTATAAAGTCACCAAGCCCAGTCCTCAATGTAGGAATTCAACATCACATCGATCTGACTGGTGGCTGACAAACTTCCTCTTGAATCCGTCCACTTACACTTTGTTTCTGATTTAATTTGTGAAGATCCGATAGGTCTTGCTTTTTCTCTCTCTCAAAAGAATGGGTTCCTTTCATGCCAAGAGAAGATCAAGTCCAATTTATGAAATAAGTGTTTGAGGAGTTTTAAGCAAAAACAGAGGTAGACCAATATTAGTCAACAGACTGAAAAGATCTACAAACATTTTTTAAAAGTTTAGATTCCAAGTTTTAAAAAAAGACTTTAAAACCTTTAATACAGTTAAATGACCAAGCTTTTGGCATGTATACCCCTCATGTGATCTTCTGGATTACAGAAACACCAAATGCTGACTACGTTGCATGTTGGATATAGCAGAAGTCAGGTGAACCAGTTTATTCAGTTACCTTACTGCTGACCTTACACAATTAATTAATTTTGAGTTTTAAGCCATTTTTAAAAAGCTTCCCCTGTGCCAGAGGTCAGCACAAGAAGGCAGCTATCAGGGTTCGACTCACTCTCCGTATTGGGTATAAGACTTGCCAAGCCTGGCCCTAAGAAATATTTGCCCCAGATGTCTCCTAAATTGTGGTGCAAGGTCATAAAAGCAACCACACAGTAATATTCCACATATTTATTTCCTCATTTAAGCAACCTATGGGGATTTCATCTGTTTATACGCCGTTTCTAACGGCCGAGTTCAGGAATAACTACTCCTACCCCACATCAGGCTGCTGCCAGGTGAGTTTATGGGTACTATTGGCATTTGTTGTCACAGATGAGAAAAAGGCAACCAGATTCTCCTGGAAAGTCCTCGGGGGGGGGGGTCAATAATGAGGTGATGCTTCATCTAGTGTCACCCGCTGTGAATCTGGGAAAGCAAGGATGGAGAACTTCAAGGCCCCCTTAAATATGTTTTGAACTACAATTTCCATCAGGCACAGCCAGCAATGTTTGTGATGAGAGATTGTGGGAGTTGTAGTCCAAAACTTCAGGAGGGGCAACATGACTGGGGCCGACTTAACCCAGTGCAACCAGAGGGATCTACGCCGTTCTTACCCATCATAGTCTTACAAGCCCCGTCCCAAACAAACTTTCTCTTTGTTCCCATTCCTTTCCTCAGATGAACTCTCAATATCCAGCTTTCCATTCTGACTGGATTGTTCCGAATCAGGCACCCAACCCATTATTTAAGCCTGCAGGGCTTCAAGGAAACCTTGAAATATCATCACGAATTGATGTTTTCAAGTACTTTCAAAGGGCAAGCCACGCGCAAGAGGATCACACACCTTTTTTTAGTTTGCATAAATCTATGGCACGTTGTGAGCAGCCCCCCTGGTCTGAAATCATCTCACGCCCACCCAGGAGTTTCATTTGTTTGCTTCTTCCTGGAAACCATGTTTTGACGTTGCTGCTCAGAATAAATTACTGGCTGATCCTCCTGAAAGAACCTGCCTCCGCCCGCACTAGATTCGCTGTTCTTTGGCTGAAAATGCGCACGTCAGCACAAGACTTAATGGAGCCCAGATGGGTCACTTTGCCTTCCTGATATTTTGATTCATGAGGAAAGCATCATTCTATATGTCCCTTCTGCTACATTTTTACCTTGTCCCAGGCTGTACACTATGTATTATAGCATGGCTACGCTCTCAGTCCACAAGAGAACAGCTTCCACTCCTGGAGGGAAAGGAAGATTAATGCCCAGCTATGCCTCTCCTTCACTGACTGCCTAGGAGACCAAGAGAATCGTAGAATAATGAAGTTAGGAGGGGCCTATAAGGCAAGAATACAAATCCAAAATACCTGCCAAGTGGTTGTTGAAATGTTTTTCTTTTACTGCCTCCAGCTTTGGACCGCTCGCCACCTCTCGATATAAATTGCTCTGTTGTTCTAGTGCTCTAAAGGCTAATTTCCTGATATTCAACCAAAACCTGGCTTCCTGTATCTTCAGTCCAGTTCCATGGCCTGCCCTCGGGGCTGATCGAGAACAGATCCTGCCCCTCCTCTATATGATGCCCTTTCAAGTATTTGACAAGTGTGATCACTTCTCCCTTGTCTTCTTTCCTTAAGACGATACATGTCGTTCTTTCAGTCCATAATATATCTGGACCAGGCTTGTCCAAACTTCGGCCCTCCAGAAGTTTTGGACCACAACTCCCACAGTCCTTTGCCATTGGAAATACAGGCTTGGGATTCTGGGAGTTGTGGTCCAAAACATCAAGAGGGCCAAAGTTTGGACATGCCTGATCTGGACACTTGACATTACCTTGTGTCTAAAACAAAAGATTTCTGGCAGATTTAGGAAAGCGAGTAAGCTTGAACTGAGGGGGTAGTTCAGTGGCTTAGGAGCCAGAAGTTGGGAATTCAATTCCTCACTCAGTGATTCAAAGGGTCTCTTCCAGGTCCGCAGTTCTAAGACTATCCTTATTATATCCTTATTATAGAAGAAACATATTACAGAAATACCTGGTGACCTCTCATGTGTCAGAAGGGGCTAAATTCTCTCTAATAATGCTTCTTCACTGCTTTCTCTGACCCCCTGTAGCTTCTGCAAAAACTGATTCGGAGGAGATGGTAGCCATCAGATTACGTACGTGGGCCTCCCCAGCGTTTAGCTAGAAGGGAATCCCCAGCCAGTCCCACCTCAGCCGCTGCTCCATCCTCTCTAGTAGCGATCGTCGCTCGGTTGAGTTGAAAATGCAGCACCTTTGTGACATCAGCCACATCAGACCAATCATGCCTCTCCATTTATAACCAACTCGGATCCCCCAAGATAACTAAGTGAAAGGGGGCAAGAAATCTGAACTAAGAGTTAAGATTGGCCAAAGGGCAGCTGATGTCAAAAAAGGCACGACTTCCAGTCACTGGTCTATAAACCCAAGGGTGGAGGGGAGCCTGAGGGAATGGACAGCAGAAACGGGAAGTGCAAGCATCCCAAAACAACTCTTCGTGGAGAAGACCTACCTGAGAAGGGATATAGCCAGCTACAGAGAGGCATCCTTTAAATCCCCACCATTATTCGGAGGACCTCTCATGAATGCCGAGGTTGCCCATTGGCAACAAACTGGCTGTCAGGACATTGCCCTTGGCACCTTCCAGGCTCCCTGTCCTTTCCTGGGTTAGACTTTTCAAAACTGAATTGGGAGCCAAGCGTCTTACACCACCAGGTCCCAGCCTCTCCCACCACCTTGATTTCTGTTTCTGGCCTTCTCCAAAGAGAAAGATGGAGGGCAGCTGGAATGTAATGATTTGTCTTCAAGGTGTTGAGTGACAAATGTTTCATCCCCCTTTTTGTTGCTGTTTGTTTGGGATTGCATAGTGTGTCGGTCTGAAGAGGAGGAGGAAGAAGAGGACTTTGTTTTGGTGTACATTTTGCCTAGGGTGCGTGTGCAGTATGGTTTGTGCTTCTTTGAGCAGCACTAGTCTTTCTTCTCTAATTCCTCTGTTGTTGCACGTTGTGGGAGGCGAACATGTGATTTGGCATCTGAGGCTCCAAGCTCCCGTTTGCCTCATATTCACTATTTATGGGCATGTTAGCTGCCTCAGTTCCTTACCGGTTTTCCTTCTGCAGTAGTCTTGGGGCCAAGAACTGGGAAAGCGAAAGAGTGCTTCTACATGTTGGAGCTCAGAATATCTCTTCCTTCTTCTTAACTCCGTGGGCGAGTCCGCTTTTCCTTTCCCTCAGCAGTTTACCTTCTAGGAGGAGAGAGTTTGTTAGGGCCATAGCCCACTACGGCAGCCATTTTGTGAACAGGCAAGGGCCCTCGGACTCCACGTGTGCTACTAAGGACACTGCCACAAAATACCAAGTATGCTCACAGAGTCTCTCATAAGGGACCTTGCACTGAACATGAGCTCGCCAGCTTCTGCAATGGCTAACACGCAGGAAAGTTGCCCGACGGGTCTGCGAGTTAAGAGAAAAGGCAGAGGAAAAAGAGGCAGCCATCACAGGATGGCGCAAAAGATGCTGCTGTTGTTGTGGCAACCCCCATCCACGCGAGCAGCTATCCTGGCGGTCACGTTTGAGCCTTTCTGGCTGTTTCCTGATGTCGACATGCCTCGGGAGGATCCTTCAATGTGAGGTCTTGCTGGGGGGTTCTCTAAGGTCCAGGCATTGTCGGCTCTGAAGAATGGAAAGACATTCATCAAAACTCCCGTCTCCTGAGCATGACATGGGAAATGCGCCCTAAACACAGTCACCTATGAATTCCAAAATGGAAGTGTCAGCAACCACCGGGGATCACATTTTGTTGCCACCAAGAGAACGGGGAACATACCCCCCAAGAGAGGATATGCTTGCTTGTTTCCTTTCTGTCCCTTCTTTCCTCCCAAGACAGGAGATCGAACCCTCCTCCTCTGCCCTTTTATCCTAGCACCATCCCCATGAGGTAGGACACACTGAGATAAAGTGAGCGGCTCAGGACTAGAGATGGGCAGAGGCTGCTGGTTCGTGTTCCGCAGTTCATTACGTGATCCATGTCAGGAGTGGTTTTGCCAGTTTTAGACACTTCTGTGGAAGCTTACATGGCCCACTGTGTATTTGAACTCAGTTCTCGTGGGTCCACCACTCTGTCTGCTACCCGTAATTGTGGGTGGTTTGCCAAGAGAATCAGAGCTTGGAGAAATTATACTTCTTTTGGACTACAATCCTCAGACTACTAGACCAGCCAACAGGGACACTAGCCTTGCTGGCTGAGGAATTGTGAGTGTCGTACTTCAAGAATGTACCCTACGCAAGCGCTGGATACATACACCACAAATATAGTCTTTTTGTACCCATTTATCTTGCATAAGCTTTCCAACTCTGCCTACAAGCAACACTAAGACGGGTGACCTTAATACAAGTATAAGGTACATACTTGTAATTGTATGTATTAAGTATGTGCCCACACGGAGACACTCATTAGGCCCATTGAGAAGAAAACAAATGTGGTGGCAGACCAAACTGACAACTATAGGCCTGTCGCCAATGTTTCATTTATAAGCAAGGTTGTCGAGAGGGTGATGGCAGATCAGCTTCAGGGGCTTCTGGGTGAGACTAACGCTCTTATCCATTCCAGTCGGGGTTCAGGCCGCGACATGGTACGGAATCGGCACTGGTCACCCTGCAAGACCACCTGTTGAGGGAGGCCAACAGGGGCAAAGCATCCTTGTTGGTCTTTCTCGACCTCTCGGAGGCTTTTGATCCTGTCAACCACAGTATCGCTCCTGGGGAGGCTCTCCAAGTTGGGGGTTGGAGGCACTGCTTGGCAGTGGTTCCGCTCCTTCTTGGGGGACCATGAGGAGTGCAGCTGGGGGAGAGGACTTCCACCTTTTGGTCCCTCAATTGTGGGGTGCCTCAGGGGTCGATCATCTCCCCTATGCTCTTTAATATCTATATGAGACCATTGGGGGAGGTTGTTAGGAGGTATGGGGTTCTGTGTCATCAGTACGCTGATGACACCCTGCTCTATATCTCCTTTTCCCCATCTGCTGTGGATGCCATTTCGTCCCTGAATTGCTGCCTGGGCGCTGTTCCAGGGTGGATGAGAGCGAAGAGACTGAGGCTGAACCCGGGCAAGACGGAAGTCTTCCAGGTGGCGCCGCCTGGTGTTGGCAGATTGGGAAACTCCCTCAGTTTGGGGGGGGGGGTGCACGACTCTTCCAAGCCAGGATGAGGTGCAGAGTCTTGGCTTAATTCTGGACCCAGCACTCACTATGGAAACCCAGGTGGCATCAGTGGTCCGTACCGCACATTACCACCTTAGTCAGATTGTGCAGCTGTGCGCTTTCCTGGACCACAGCGTTCTCACTACGGTCCATGCAGTGGTAGTCTCGAGATTAGACTACTGTAGTGCTCTCTACGTGGCACTGCCTTGGAAGTTAATGCAGAGGCCCCAGCTGGTTCAGAATACTGTGGCCAGACTAGTATCGGCTACTAAAAGATTCCATCATATTACCCCAACTCTGGCCACACTGCACTGGCTGCCAATCTGTTACTGCACTAACTTCAAGGTCTTAATGTTGACATAGAAAAGCCAAAAAATGGTTTGGGACCTTCCTATCTGTCAGAGCGGCTCCTGCCCCAGAGCTCTGCCCATGTCACTCACTCGTCACAGGCAGGTCATCTGAGGGAGCCGACACCGAGGGAGGCCCACATGTCAACAACAAGGAACTGGGCCTCCTTGGTGGCAGCTCCTAGGCTCTGGAAACAACTCCCCTCGGAGATCTGCCAGGACCCCTCATTGCTGCTATTCAAGAAAAGATTGAAGACTTGCTTATTTCAATCTGCTTTTTGATGTTATTTCAATCTGGCCTTATTGATGTAGTCATCTAATCTCATCTGCCACTAACTTATCTTATTTACCTTTGACTTGTATGAATGTTGTGGTTTTATTTATGTTTTCATGTGTAATATTTTTACTTTTTATTATAACTTTGTATCTGTATTTTGTAATCAATTTGCTTTATGTTGTAAACCGCCCAGAGTGGCTTTCTGCCAGATGGGAAGTATATAAATTGAATAAATAACTAAATATCTCACAAAGATCTCAACAATTCCCAGAGTTCCCTTGGGGCCATTCTAACTATTGATGGATGCTTGACACAGCGCCGTTGTCCTCAAAATGGAAATTGCTTCATCATGGCTTTGCCTCCACTGAAACCCAGAGAAGCTTGGCGACTTACCGTTTCCTAAAGGCAAGGACTTTGTTGTTGCCAACAACACAACCTTCAGTTTTGGATCCTTGTTGTAAAATGCTCTTTTTTGTCTTCCCTTGAAAAATCAGATTGTCTTGTACCAAGGCCTTGGTCACATCAAGGATCTCAATCCCGTGACCTCGCAAGGAGTGGATCCTATTCTTGGTGATCTGAAAGAGATCAATGAGAAAACATTAAACCCTTCTAATGCCAGTCTCAAGCGGTTATATGCCTATTAATGTACTCAGAATGAATTTGTAGTGTTTCTTCCATTTTAGTTTTCCATCTCTCAGAGTGGCATTCCCTGTCCCCCATTATACTTGTCCTCTTATTCTTCTTAGCTTTAATATTGCCTTTTAAATAATGTACGATGTCTCTTCACACTCATGGTCATTCACTGTGAATGATGTCTTGACCATTTATTGGCAACGGTTGTATTCTCATTGCCTCCAACTCTATACCTTGTCCTTCAGTGTGAAAAGCCATCTTGGGTCTGTTCCAAGGAGAAGGGTGAGGGGTAAAAATATTTCCAAAAAATAAATAAAAATAAAATAAAATAATCTAGAACAGAAATGGTGGTATGCAAAAATCTGAACATCTACCTCAGA
The DNA here is from genome assembly GCA_029282475.1 of Phrynocephalus forsythii. Classification (NCBI taxonomy): domain Eukaryota; kingdom Metazoa; phylum Chordata; class Lepidosauria; order Squamata; family Agamidae; genus Phrynocephalus; species Phrynocephalus forsythii. Next base: position 6,570,835 of record JAPFRF010000004.1, on the reverse strand, counting down.
GAAAAACAGCTCTACAGAGCTGCGTAAAATTAGAACAAAAATAGTTATGCAACATAGAAGATAACACTTTCAAACATAGAATCATAGAGTTGTGGAGAATATCATACTGTAGGCATGTCCAAGCTTCGGCCCTCCAGATGTTTTGGACCACAACTCCCACAGTCCTTTGCCATTGGAAATACAGACTTGGCCGAAGTTTGGACATAGAATCATAGAATCATAAGGTTGGAAGAGACCTCAAGGGCCATCCAGTCCAACCCCCTGCCATGCAAGAACCCCCATCACAGGACTCCTGATAAGATGGCCATCCAGCCTCTGCTTAAAAACTTCCAAAGAAGGAGACCACCACCACCCTCTGTGGCAGCACATTCCATTGCCGAACAGCTCTAACCATCAGAAAGTCCTTCCTAATGTTCAAATGGAATATCTGTTCCTATAGTTTGAAACCATTGCTCAGAGTCCCAGTCTCTGAAGCCATGGAAAGCAAACCTGTATCCTCTTCGATCCTTCAATATGACATTTTGCTAGGGGCCTAAGGGCTTCTGTTTTACAGCACAGCTGGGTGGGTTAAGCCAAGAAACGGATACAGAAAAGACCTCAGGCATTGTTTCTCAACAGGATGGCCTCCCAGTGTGCCTGATTACCACTCCCAACATCCCCAGACAACCTGGCTATGATTTATTAGGAATCGAGGTGGGGGGAGCGGAGAGTGAGTGGGAGAGCCTGTACTTAGGTGTTGAAATGTGCTTTTTATTCCTGGGCCGTTAAGGGCTGTGGGTCTCTCCCTGCAGGCAAACATCTTCCAGCAGATCTTGGTCCTATGACAGTGACTTAACCTCTTGGCCGTTTTCTGGAAACAGCAGGATCTCACCAAATCTTACTCTCCATAGCACCAGAGAAGTGGTGGTGAACCTTTGGCACTCCAGATGTTTGGGACCACAACTCCTATAGTCTTTTGTCATGGGCAATCTAGGCTTGGAATTCTGGGAGTTGTGGTCCAAAACATCAGGAGTGCTGAATCACCACCACTTCACTAGAGACTCAGAGGAGAGTTCAGAACCAAGGCCTTGCTCTACAGTGGTTCTCAACCTGTGGGTCCCCAGATGTTCCTGAACTGCAACTCCCAGAAGTCTACGTCACTAGCTGAGCTGGCCAGCATTTCTGGGAGTTGCAGTCCAGGAACATCTGGGGACCCACAGGTTGAGAACCACTGCTCTACCACTTCTCTCGAGGAAGGCAATGGATCCCTACAGACTGAAGGCAATGAGGGCCAACAGCCGGAATGGCAACATCAACAAGCAGGCTTCTCCTTAGCACCACACTTGGGCACGTGGTTTACTTCACCATTTGGGGATCGTACTGTTTCAAAACCACAACTTCCACCCACCGGTAATGCCGACTAGAGTGGAATTATAGAACAATAAGAACAATCTAAGAACTGCAGAGTTGGAAGGGACCCTATAAATCACCAAGTCCGCCCTCCCTGTCATGAAGGCCCAGTGAGGAATCGCCCTCCCAGCCGCTGGGTCTAGAGCCAGATTCTCTGGGATGTGCAGTCCAAAAAGAGGTTTCCTAAGCTGTTTTCCCTCATTGAGTTGGAGGATATGATGCAAAGTAGCAAAACTCCAAGAGCATCAGGAGGCACGGGGCTACACTTCAAAGATCTGGGTTCGAATCTGCGGCCGGTCGCCATCCTCAGCTGTTCCAACATCACAGGAACGCTGGGAAGATCAAATGAGACCCTTGCGTGCAGACAGGAAACAAAGCATACCAATGCTCGAGGCGGCCCCTCTCAGCACCTACCTTCATGTCCGCCGAGTGCAATAGCTTGAGGCCGCAACCCTTGTTTCCTAGGATGTCATTCTCCGTGATGGCCCCCTCACCCTTCGAGACAACCCCGTGGCTAGCGTTGTCGTAGATCCCATTGCCACGCAGTTCCACTTTGCACTCCGCCTCCACCGTGACGCCAGCCAGGCTATTGCAAGAGATGCTGTTGTTTGCGATCCGCGAGAGCTGGGTGCTCTGAAACACCGCCACCCCACAATCATGATTGGCATGGATGGCGTTTCCAATGATGTTCAGGGCCTCGCTGCTCTTGACGTACAAACCAGCAGCTATGAAAGGAGAGGGGAGGGGGGGGAACCACGCCAGGGCCAAAATTAAAACAAACTAACCCAAAAAGCAATCTACATGGAGATCAAAGTGCTTCAAAGACTTTCTTAAGTGCAAAACTAGGCAGCAGGTAATACCTTTATAGGCCACTAATAAAAACAGACAACGTTGCAAGCTTTTGAGTGCAACACGCTCTTCCTTCAAAGCAACTCCCAAAAGTTCAAACATGGCAAAAGATGTGCTATGCCACAAGCCATGTTCCTTTGTGTGAAGAAGGGTGTGTGTGTGAAACCCAGTGCTTAAGCAGCTTTTACAACTGCCCACCGACTTCCTGCCTCGAAGAAGACTCCTGGCCTGGTGTGCATCATCCAGCCAAGGACTTTTAAGAATAACCTCCTGGCAAAGCACATCTTCTGCCAAGTTTGAACTTTTGGGATTCGCTTTGAAGAAGAGTGTGTTGCGCTCGAAAGCTTGCAGTGATTTGTATTTTTATCCATGCCCTATAAAGGTACCATCTGTAGCCTAGTTTTGCATGTATGTTTTATGATGGCCATGCAGCTCAACCCCCCTTTTTTCGCTTTGATGGAATTGTGAATACTTTCTTAAGACACTCGACAGCAACAATGAACAGAAGAACATAAGACATGCTGGATCAGGCCAAAGGCCCATCTAGTCCAGCTTCCTGTATCTCACAGTGGCCCCACCAGATGCCTCTGGGAGTGCATGAGACTAGATCTCTGTCTCCTGATACCTCTCCCCTGCATCTGGTCCTTGAAGGACCCTGGTTTTAAGCCTGGAGATTACACATCTCCATCATGGTTTGTAACCTGTGATGGACTTTTCAATGGCATGTTCTCAAGGCAGTTCTGACTGATGGAGATCCTTTTCATGGTTTTCCAGGTACAGAGTCTTCAGGAGTGGTTTACTCTTCCCTTCTTTGACCAGGATCCTGGGACTCTGCAGTGTGCCCAAGGCCACCTAGGTTGGCTGTATTTGTAGGAGGCCCGGCGGGGGAAATCAAACTCCCAAACTCTGGCTCTGCAACCCGATAACCTAACCCTCACCCTAACCCTTATCCAGCCAGCTAAGGACACTCTCTAGTTTACAGTTCACATTAAAAGCAGGCCACTGCCCTTGTTAAACAGAACTCAGGGATACAGGCAGGAAGAGCCTGGCAAAGTTACTTTCTGTGTTGCTGTCTCTAGGCATTCGCATCAATGGGGTCCTGTGTCTGCCTGAGGGATAGGAGCCCCACCTGCCCAGAGAGCACCTTCCAATGGTGGCCACGCTGGCTGGAGGATGTGGACGGTGGTCCCAAAAGGTAACCTTGCAAATCTGTGCAGGAAGGATACTGCTTTTAGTGTGACACCCCACCCCTACCCCCTAGAATCCCAAACTCATCAAGGGCTTCGGTGGCAACGGGCAACGGGGAGACAAGCTACAGGGTGCATTACTTGATCATGAGGAGGGGCAGAGAAAAATGGCACATGGCTGATGTATAGCAGGCATGTTCAAACTTTGGCCTTCCAGATGTTTTGGACAGCAACAGTCAAAGTCCTTTGCCATTGGCAATCCAAGCTTAGAATTCTGGGAGCTGTGGTCCAAAACATCAGGAGGGCCGAAGTTTGGATATGCCTGTCGTAGAGGGATGCTGATGCCTAGTGGCAAGAGGAGAGCATGATGCATATCCCTATACCAGTTATCTCATCTGGCCTAGGCAGGATGCCCTTGAAGGATTTTCCAGTAACCTGGCAGCCGTATCGGTACCACAGAGCTCAATGGATGTTCCCTGCCTTTGATGCCAAATGAAAACACCCTCTGGTAACCATGCGGGCACCACACCCCCATCACCAGTAACACAAGGAGCTGCTCGGTGGCTGTCTCCGAGCAGTACAAGCCACTCCTTAGTGTGCCCTGCCTCTGCTTGGCTGCTTGCCATAGTAAAACGTACTGGAGACTGCTCTCTAGTGGCTTCCATTACCCCCAACCTGGCATACACACATTTCTAAAGATAACCAGGACAAATGTAGAGTTGAGTGCTGAAACGATCACCTATCAGCTGGAAATTGGATCACAAAGCACTTCAGAGACATAACTCAGGCAGGGCCATCAGCGCTTTGAAATCCAGAGGGATGAAATTTAGAAGGCACCAACCTATGCTGCTAGAAGGGCTGGAATCTGCCCAATGCAAACCACCCCTTCAACCTCCAGCCACTCCTCGCTGGGGGACAAGGAAACACAAAACAGGCTCTGGGCAGAAGGCAGGCGGGGCTGTCTCACAAGCAGAAGTAGGTGTTCTTTCCCATTATTTTGCCCTCTTCCTGCTCTCAGTCTCACACTTAAAAAGCCTTAACTTATAGGGCAGAGAAGCCCCAGTGATCAAGCCGCACGACATCTTCTATTCTCAGAAACCCATATCTCCCATTAGAAATTTGTTTATTTGTACGTCTATCCAAGTCAATGTTTGAGGCCAGCACCAACAGGGTTCAAGGTACAATAGGAACCCAGTATCCACAGTTGGAAAAATATTAAAAAGGGGCAGGAAAAAGCTAGAAATAGGCATTTCCACAATGTAATTATCAGAACTGGCCACTTGAGTGAGTCGGAGACCATGCTATGTATTCCAGTTGAAGAGCACATTTTTGTCTCTGTCCCCCTCTGCTGGCTACTTCTGGAAATACATGGAGAAAATGAGTATTTCTGGATTTTCTCTTACCATGCTATGTATAGTGTTTGCCATTATCCACTGTTTTCATCATCAGTGGGGGTGGGGTGGGGGTGGGGGTGGGGCTTGGAACCAATCCACTCTGGATACAGGTGACCTCCTGTACTTCTTTGCACAGAAGTGTTTTTTGAAGGAACTTCCTGCAAGGAATTTCCCAGCTGTTTTGAAACCCTTTGGGGGGCTTTCCTACAGGTCACTCTGTCTAGACACCCTTTTAGCGAAGGCTCACCCCCATTGTGGTTGATGTTGTTGGACTCCACCAGAGCCACGCTGATGGGTCTCCGGGCAGTCAAACGTTCATCCTCGCTCTCCAGGTCGTTCTCCCAGTTGGCCCCTTCTCCCTCGTCGTTGAAGTTCCCGTTGCCCCCTTGGTTGGCGAGATAGTTGTTGGCGTCGTCCTTGCGACAAAACACGGCAATCCCATAGATGCTGTTGTGCCCAATTTGGTTGTTGGTGATATGAGGGAGGCTGGATGACATGACCCAGACCCCACAGCCCTTGTTGCCTAGAGCAAGAGAAGACAGACATGCACCTTTGTCAGACTTGCTGTCGTGAGTTTAACTGGCCATATTGTCTGTCCTTTGTGGGTTTTTAAGCCATTCAGCATTGTTTATGCCTCTGTTTAATTCAAGTTTCTTAATATCCTTAAATACCATTCTTGGAGAAAAATGCAACTTAAAAACACACACACCCTTTGGGTTGGATGTATTAGAGTAGAATTATCAAAGGAAGAGCCAACATTTACAGTATATAAATGCCAATGGGTCTACTCTATCTGAGACCAGCAATAGAGTGCTGGTCATAACAATGATAAACCTACATTCAAACAAACCTTTAATCAAGTCCCTGATCTAGACACTGACTCTGCACCTCTGGATTAGAGCAACAGCGGAACATGTATGATGTGGCTGCAAAAAAAAAAAAAGGCAAATGCTGTTTTAGGATTCATTAAAAGCAATTTAATTTCCAAATCCCATAAGGTACTAGTTCCTTTATATTCAGCAGTGGTCAGGCTTCATCTAGAGCCCTTGTTCTCAAACTTGAGGTCTCTAGATGTTCTTGGACTGTAACTTCCAGAAGCCTTTGCCACTCATTGTGAAGACAAAGGCTTCTGGGATTTGCAGTCTGAGAACCTCTGGAAACCCCAAGTGTGAGAACCACTAGAGTACAGTGTCCAGTTCTGGACACTACACTTTAAGACAGACACCAAGTTCAGAGGAGGGCAACAAGAATGATCAAGGGAATGGAAACCAAGCCCTGTGAGAAAAGATTGATAGAACTGGGCATGTTTAACCTTAAGTTAAGAAGAGAAATGACAGCACTTTTCAAATAGTAAGGGTGGCAACCTGTCACCTCTCGCAGGCCATACTCTCTGCACATCAGTTGCTGGGAACATGCAATCGAGGGCTCAAGTTGTATTCATAACCTGCTAGCAGGCTGTCCACAAGTAGCTGGCTGGTCGCTATGGGAACAGAGTCTTCGAAAAGGTAGGCCTTGGGGCTCCCTCAACACAGCTCTTCCGATCTCACTCTGCAGCAAATGCTACAAGAACTACCAAGGACAGGGACAACCAGAAATGCCAAGAGGAGACCTTTCAAGGCAGCACCGACACTGAAATGTGATTCCGGACACAATGCGTAGGGTGAAATGGAGGGAAGGGGCTTCTCCAAAGTCCCATTATCGGTGACAGGGAAGCTTGTCCATTTCACTGCGAGTCTTTGCCACATGTGGAGGGAGGAATTCCATAATGTGCTTGCTAGAGCTGAATTTTTCAGAACTACAAGCTGGAGGTGCAAACCACAGCACAGATATATAAGGAGGGGCAACAGCAAGAAACAAGATTTGTACACAAGAGAGTGGCTGGCAGGGGTAATGCATGCATGGTAGATGATCAGGAGCTCTGCAGGGATGGAACAGCAGAGACATCCATGGAAACCAAGCCACACATCCCACACATAGCCTATGCCAAATGAGGGCAAAATAAAATACAAGCCGCACCACCAACAGCGGAAAAATGGAAGAATGTAAATGACAATATGTTCTATATTCTGCGGTGCTATCAGACAACTAGCAATAGTACATCAAAATGTCCATACTGAAGTGGTACCCTTATTAAGTCAGTTTTTTTAAAAAAAAAAAGGCACAACACATGTAAAAGCTTTTGAGATGAAGATCTTTTGGCAGGCAAAACACTGCAAGGGGAGGAGAAAGGGGAGGTGTTGATTTTTAAGTAGCCTTGCAACCTGCATAATGTTTTGAAATGTTAAGGAAGAGGTAGGAGGCAGATACAGCTAGGGAATTATATTTCACTACGGAATTAGATCTACTGACAGTTGTAAAACGGGAACCCTCGATTTCGCCCTCCCCCTTAAATTATAGAAGTTCACACAGCAAGTTCAAAGCTGTATCCATCCTACCTCGACAGAGGATCATTTGGTGGTGGCAGAGAGAAACACACCAGTTCTCTTGTGCATTTAGGCTAGAGATGGGCACAAACCAGCAAAATTGTGGTTCGTCTTGGTGTCTGGTTTGACAAAGTCCAAGAAACAAGAATTTCTGAATTTTTCTCAACTGGTCTTTTTAAAGACAACCCTTCCCTCCATTTTACCCTACCAGCTGCCTCTCTGCATATGCCCACCTCTCTGCTGAGGCCACCGGGCTTTCTTTTTTAAAAAAGCCACCCAGAATTTTTTAAAGGGGAGATGGTTTGTGGAAGCCAACCTGGCTCCTCTCAAGATGATGGCAGCGGTAGAGGCAGTGGAAGGAAAAGATAGGGAAGCAACAGGGGAGGTGGGAAGGGACAGGCTGTGAAGGCGGGGAAAGGAACTGGGAAGTTTATTAAGCTGCAAAAAAGGGTGTTGATTTGGGAAAGTCTGGGTTCTCCAGTTTGGACAAACCCGAACCAATCTGAACTGACAAACCAGCCCTTTTCCATGAACTTCCTGGTTCATCTTTCGATTTCTGCCCATCTATAATGTATGCTATCTGATATACTCCACAAAACATCATACTTGACAAACATTTAAAATTATAGTATGTTCTTGCTGGTCTAGAATGTGTACAGTAGTTGGGGAAACAAAACAAACAGCCTTTTGAAGCTAGAATTTATAGTGTCTAAAAACCATGCTTCATGGGATAGAAAGTTACTTTCTACATGGCCCGGACTTCCCAAGTCAGAATGATTAGTGACTCGGCTCATGATGGAATTCAAGGTGGGGAAAGGAAACAATGCCTGAAAAATTATTTTTTTCTTTTCCACAAAGAAAATAAAAGAGAGAGAGAGAGAGAGAGAGAGAGAGAGAGAGAGAGAGAGAGAGGGTGGTGGTGGAATTGAGCAATCAACCCCAGGTTTACCATAAATTGTGTTTCCTTCTATGAGTCCTTTCCCACGCTCTCCAACAACCACGCCATCAGAATACCCACAGCAGATGAGGTTGCTTCTGAGAACTGGGTCACCCCCACGACGGATATCAGCCCCTCCCCACTGGTTTTCTCGTATGACATTTTCTAAAGCCAAATGAAGAAAGGAAAGTTAGCCAAGTCATTGAACGGCGGTGTTGAAGATGCCTTCAGACGTTCAGTGTATAGAATACCACAGAGTTTTCAATCAGACTTGTGGCCACCAGCACAAGGAAAGTCACCTTGAAATGGTTCGTTTCTGGCTCCTTTAGAGCTAGAGCAACATGAGCTGGGTGTCGACAGACCAAATCATAATCCAGAAGCTGGCCTCAGAGAAGACAAGTACCTTCCAACTTTAATTTCCTTTCCTTATGAGGGACATTCCAAAACCGTCCTACCTTGCAGGATGAAGGTAAAGAATGCAGAGATCAAGGGTCTGACTAGACTGCAGTCCAACCCAGGCACTGTTTCTGGAACTGGCATGATTAAACTTGGTACCATTTCTCACACCTGCATGATGTATTGCTGAACATGATTAAAACTTACCTCTCTCTCTCTTTGGTAGGGAATTGTTGCCTTTGGCCAGTGGTAGTAATGTATGCCAACACAGTGGGAACATCCCTCTCAAGTGATGTTGTCCCTCCTCCAAAAATATTTTTTAAAAACTATACTTGCCAATTTTAATTCTATGGCACGTGGACACTGCAGTTTCAGAACCTGTTATAGCAATTTAGCGCAATGTCACTTTTGCCGAAATTTATTTTGAAAAAGAGGCAGGGAAGAGGAGGGTGTTAATGACAGAGGAGGGTGGGTGGCCTGTGGTCCATTCCATGAGTCTCAGCTCATATAGAATCATAGAGTCACGGAAGAGTGAAGGTGGAAGGGTCCTACAAGGCCATCAAGTCCAACCCCCTGGTCCGTGCATGAATACAAATCAAGGGATATCTGCCAGGCATGTTTAATTATCCCAGTTTGCCATAGCAAGCTCTGACTCCATTGGAATCAATCTGGCACAGCCTTCCTGTCTATTTGCGCCCCAAATCATGTGAAACTGGAAGCATTTTGAACACTTTGCAAAAATGTATAAAAACATATAACGGAGTGTGTATAAAAGCACCATGTTATTTCCATCTTGAAGGAGCTGGGAAGTGAAAAATAACAGAGCAACCTAAAGAAAAAGACCCACAACTTAATGTCCTCAGGTCATCTCTGCCCCTACCTGTTATTTGGCCTCTTCCATTCTCATTAACAGCTATGCCAGCAGCAAGGCCCTGGAAGATATGGTTTCCCCTGGAGCAGAAAGAAAGACATTTTGTTTTGTCCATAGTTCGCAAAAGGTTATCCAATAGCACAGTCCTATAACGGGGTCCACTCCCTTCTGCGGGTGTACTGCACACAGGAGTTGTGTTTCAGCATGTGACTAGCAGTGCCCTGCCCTTCTCTCTCCCGTAACTTATAAGCATTGCTTTCTTATTATTTCCCATGCCTTGTGGTAGAAAAGGAACTTTTCTTTCTTGTGCGATACCTATTATAAGAGAGATATGTCTGTGAACATTCTCAGTCATCCAGGGGAGCTTATCTGGAAGTTGAGTCATGGCAACTGGACTTCTTTTTTTCTGGAGAGACTGAAACGTTTCACTGCTCAACCAAATAGCTTTGTCAGTTTGAAGAAAGCTAGTTGTGAGTCCTCTGTTTTATAGTTCACTTTGACCTCTTGTCACCCTGGTCTGAAATAGGCTCATAAGATAACAACTGATCTAATTCCTGACAACGCCATCTCGGCCATTTCCCCCGATGTGCTAGAACAATGGTAACCCATTTTACCAGAGCTAGAAAAACCTCATAGCCCTACAATTTCCAGAATCTCTAACCATCCTGGCCATCAGAAAGAGTGGCTGCGGGATATGCAGAGTGTGATGTGTCCAAACTAGTCTCTTGGAGCTCATCATCTCAGTGCCTATGAGTTGTATGGAATCTGCAAGATCCTGTTTCAAACGTTCACAAAGCTCTGCTCGTTATCCTCCACTTCGGAATTTAAAAACGAACAAACCAGGAGGCGTGTTATGAATGCGAGAAGCCCTGTTCAAACGTGGGGCACCCGTAGGTGTAATGTGGGCAAGCAACGCTTCCGCTCCTTGGCCGGGCGTGTTTGTCATCAGGGACCGTTCAAGCTCATAGGAAGACGATCACCAGCCTTCCTGACAAAAAAACTCCCAACAACTGTAGACAGGCATCCAGCGCAGAAGAACAGCTCACTCCAGCGTAATGGCTCAGTTGACAGGCAAGAGACAGATTTCGCTAATCTACAAACGGAGAGGGTCAAGATGAGGGCCTTTTCCAGAAGCGAGTGGGGAAACAAGACTTGTCAGAGCTGTAAGCAATTTCTAAACTGGCAGCCATCTCAGGCAATGATTACAAAGCCACTAACTAGTAAGTCTGGAGGAGAGGGGAATAACAGCAGCAGCAGCAGCCACTCATTAAGCAGGGACTTAATTTCCGATTCCTCAGTGCAACGTCAACAGCGGTCCCATCAAAGGCGCCCACACAAGCCTCTTATGACCAAGCTCAGCCTATCCTTCCTGAAAGAAAACAAGAGGCCACGTCCACACACGGCTAGCCTAGCATCTCATGGGGGCGTACGTTATGCTGAAGGAGCTATTACTGCTGTGCTAATTGCTTCCAAGCTGCCAGCATCTATTAAAAAAAAACAAAAAGAATTCCCTCAGGAGACTCAAGGCCGCATCCCAAAGGGGATATTCTGAAAAAAAAAATAAGATGGCCTCTGGGGCATTTCTTTAGAGATAGATCATATTCTTTTGTAAGTAAGATTTTTTTTTATTACCCGAGTTTAGAAAAGTTATTATTTTAGCTCTCAAAAATCTCTACCAAGTGTGGGTACTGCCACAGGCCATGCTGTCTGAGGTATTCCAGAATTACAGTAGGACTCCAGTATCTGCTGAGGATTGGTTCCAATCCTTCCCATGGATGATGAAAACCGTGGATAAGAGAGAACGCCACAATGTCCCCAAAACTGCTGTTTTTTTAATAGTAACTTGCTTTACAGCTGCTGTTTGTGACGGTAGATTGCTTTACAGCTGCTGTTTTATAACAGAAGCTTGCTTTACAGCTGCTCTTACTGACAGTAGCTTGCTTTGTGCCTGCTGAATTATTTATTTATTTTTTCCTCTGCCAACCGTGGATAACTGAATCAGTGGATAATGAATCAGTGGATACGGGGTCCTACTGTACTATGATGATGATGATGATGACGACGACTACTACTACTACTACTACTACTACTGATGATGATGATGATGATATTTCAAACTCTTTCTTTTTTCCTATTTATTTATTTATTTATTTATTTATTTATTTATTTATTTAGGTGAATGCACTGGACCTTGGTATCCCAGAGTCTCCTTTGGTTCTGGTCCCTACAGTGAATGAGCCGTGCTTTCTCACTCTCCCTGAGTGGTTCTACAGCACCCAGGAATTCAGATCGCAGCTTTGGCCAGACGTTGGGCTAGAACGTCGACACGAGCCATGCCTGAACTAAGATTTCCATTCAGTGTCCATGCATTAGACGGGAAAGTCAGCAGCGAGGGAGGAAACTGCCTTTCCAGAAAGCCTTCTTAACCTCTCTTTGGGAGCCTTGTTGTCACTGAGGAGGTCTGTTTTTCTCCAGAGCTCCGAGTTCCCCAGCAGGTAACAGGAATTTTCCTCCCTCAATGCTAACTATGACAACACATAGGACATTTTAAAAAATGAATTGCTGCTCTTCAACTGGTGTGCACACACCTGCGTAGGTGCATACATGCACGCTCTGTATTCCAGGTGATAAGGGGTACTGCTGCTGCTCTGCCACCTACCTGACCAAAGGGTTGCCGTTGTGCAGAATGTAAATGCCAGCCTCCTTATTTCCGTAGATTTGATTGCTGCGCAGGATGCCTTTTCCGTTGCCAAGGACAACGATGCCAGAGCGAAGGCCACTGTGGATCCGGTTACACTGCCGTTTTATTTGTGCACAAGCCAAAAGAAATAAAAGGGGCAAAACAAGAGGGAAAGGAGAGTGTATATGAATGATGAGTCAGACTAAAGTCTAAGAGCTGATGAAGCAGCAGAAAAGGTCAGGGAGGGCCTGGATGGATCAAGGAGAGAGACCCTTTCCTAGAGAACGGAACATCTAATTTTGACTCTCTGAGGAGAAATTCTGGCATTTTTGGCACCCGACACGCACTCTTTCACAGCAGCAACAGCACAAAAGAATAAGAAGTATTGTTATCCTGGCTTGCCCATGGCTCCTCAGCCATTTCATTTAGACAGATAAAACTCCCAGCCATTCCCAAACTGGATCAAGAAGCTCCATGCCACCCCACTGCCTTTTAATTACAGCATTGTGGGTATCAGATCGTTGCCATGTCTCGTCTTTGTGCTTTGAAAAAACATGGCCTGCCCTTTTCTGCAGATTAATGTGCCATTTGAAACAAAGTTGGGGGCCAAGCCAGGTCACCCACCTCTAGATGAACTGACAGCCTTTGCTCTGCGGACAAAGACACTTAAAAATTGGAAAAGTTACCTTTTTTTTTAAACTACAATGCTACCTGGGGGATTTTGAGAGTTGTAGTCCAAAACCTAACTTCTCCAAATTCGAAGGAGGGTAATGGTGCAAAAGCAGCCACGTTATACTTATAAGCCCTGAAAGAGACCGTGGTTCCTGGCACAGGCCTTGTCCATCGCTGGTTTGGATTTCATCACATTCTGGCAAAATTCAAGGTTGACTCACCAGATCTTCAGACCATTTTCTGCACCAACCTCACACACATACAGTTATGCATCCCACTGGGTCATTAAACAAAAACACAGTACCATGGAATGCTGCCTTATACCAAGACAGGCCATTGGCCCACTGGTCCCAATACTGTCAAATCTGGGTGACAGCACTTCCATTGTTTCCAGAAGAATTCCTCAAATGTACCAGTTAACTTGCCTGAGCTTGGTCTGAACATTTACCTAGCTGGAGGTTTTGATCAAATCTGGGTGTCTTTAAGATTAGTTTTGTTTTAGTTGATACCTTGCCCTCCCTGATGAAAATGGGTCCGGATATTGCGTTTGAAAGCTTGGACAATAAATCTGTATTGACACAACTGGAAACCCATGAGCTGTTTTATGAACTGCTTCCTAAGTGTTTTACCATGGCATAGGGATCACCCAGACTCTTGCAAAGGGGGAGCCTGGATGAGGGCACGTATATAGGGCAGCTACCTTAAGGTCTAAATCAGTGGTTCTCAAACTGTGGGTCCCCAGATGTTCCTGGACTGCAACTCCCAGAAGTCTTCATCACTAGCTGAGCTGGCCAGGATTTCTGGGAGTTGCAGTCCAGGAACATCTGGGGACCCACAGGTTGAGAACCACTGGTCTAAATGATCACAACAACTTCCTGTGCCAAGCACAGTGTGAATATAGAGGTAGCTGATATACATGAGACAAAGGGCCCTTTTACATGACCCCTAAGATCCGCTGGTCACTTAAATTCGGAACAGAGATCTTAGGGGTTTGTCGCTCTTCGTGCGTCCCCACCCCTCCGCACTTCCTGGCTGCTGGCTGCGTGAGGGGAGGGAGAAAAAAAGGGACAAAAGAATAAAGGCTTACCTCCCGGTGCCGGTGGAAGCTGCCGGGAGCCCCGTCACTTCCTGGTTCCTTCTCTTAAAGGGGCGGGAGGCAAAAAACAACAACAAAAAGAAGCGAAGAGAGCCCGGCACATCCACATCAAGATTTTTCACGCCTGGAGAGCAGGTACATGAAAAGTGCGCTGGGACCCGCTTAGGTGGGCATGGTCGCACTTAATTTTCAGTAAACTCCGGAGCTGGTGGGTAAACAATTTTAAGCTCCGGAGCTGGGAGCCATTTGTGGCGGAGTTTAGGGGTCGTGTAAAAAGGCCCAAAGAAGGATGGGGAGGGTTAACCCTTTCTCTACCTGTGGTTTCCCCCTCCTTGCAACTGACCCTTCCCCTCCAGTTGCACACTGCTTTCCTCTCCAACTGCATTTCTTTTTCCAGGTTAGGTCTCTGGTGGGGAAGAAACCCCTGGGGACGAAAACCCAAAGGAGAATTGCTGAGCGTTCCTTTCTTCCCTGCTGCTGAAAATCGCCCGCATTCAACCACAGTCCCATTAACACGTCTCCCACAATTTTTGCCTTGGGGGGGTCTCATTACTGCCATTGAGCCCTACCAGGTGAGCAATAATAATAATAATAATAATAATAATAATAATAATAATAATAATAATAATAATAATAATAATAATAATAATAATAATAATAATAATAATAAATACCAAGACCAGAGGGTTGGCGCCTTTCCGGATGTCCACACTGGCTTCGCAATTGGAATGGATGTTGTTTTCTGCAATTAAGCCCCCTGCGCCAAGACGCAAAAAAATCCCTGAGGTCTTACAGTGGTGAATGTCATTCTTAAGCATGACGATCTGAAAGGATGGAGAGGGAGACCAAGACATCATTTGAGCATCTTCAAAGACATTTAGAGGAAAAGTCACAGGAAGTCTTAACTAACATAACATGGCTGAGGGGGGAAGGGCCTTAGAGATTATCTAGAACCGCAGTTCTCAACCTGTGGGTCCCCAGATGTTCCTGAACTCCAAATCCCAGAAATCCCTTCCAGAACAGCAAGTGGTGGAGCTTTCTGGGAGTTGTGGTCCAGGAACATCTGGGGACCCACAGGTTGAGAACCACTGATTTCTAGAACACATCGCTGCTGCAGCCCAAATCTACAATAGAACACAGTGGCAGCATCCCAGACAGATGTCTGTCCAGCCTCTGTGTGCTTTCTAGTAACCAAGTTGAACCATATGTGAGTTTGAGCTGGCTAATTCTGGTGCCTCGCCCACTACTTTCACCAGGGGGAACCTTAGGTAAGCTGCTGCTCTTTCAGCATCATCCCACTACCAATCATCCTTGTAAAGGCAGACAGCTGAGAGATGGCCTTTTCCTGCACAATCTTAGTGCCCAAGTGGGCATGCATGGGATTTGACTGATTCGGGGGCCATTTAAGCGACATAATCCTTATGTTCAGATACGTCACGGATGGACCACCTGTGGCTTTTCAGATGTGGCTAGCCTGTGAGTTCCCTTCCCCTTGGTCAGAATCCCCAGTGGGCACAGTTGATGGGGAGATGCAATATCGGAAGGGCCACCGCTGGATGTGCGATGGGTCCTCTGGACACACAGTGAGCTTTGATTCATCATCTTCTTCGGGACAAACTAGTGATTCTACTGCAAGCAGAAGACAGCGGCCCAAATCCCATTGTGTATCAGAAGCAAATCTACACATTTCAATCCATTCTTTGCAGGCAAATAAAGAGCCCTGATTCTGATTCTTGGGGTGCCGAGGAGACATGCATATCGGCTTGGGGTGTGAAGGCATGCCCTCCCATTGGGTTTAAAGGTGGTGGTGGTGGTGGGCTTTTCATTTACTGGTGAGGAACAGACCGAAACATACCAATTTCCTTATGTTATACACAACAGGATTTCAGCCACTGTTTGGACGTTACCGGTCTGCAGAGCAGGAGGACAGTGGAGACAAACACACGCCACCTTGAAGTGTAATCTAGACCAGTGTTTTTCAACCACTGTTCCGTGGCACACTAGTGTGCCGCGAGAGGTTGCCTGGTGTGCCGTTGGAAAAGCTAAAGAATATCAGCTTTGTGTTCAGCCAAACAGGCCCAGGTTGCGCACTGAATAAAGTATTTTATAATTTTTTCATATTTCTGTTTACTTACTATTTTCATAATAAAGTAATTATAAAATACTTTATTTGTGTTTATTTGATTCCTATTCAAGAGAATTACTTTATATATAGTCAATATAGGCACAGAGTTAATTTTTTTAACATTTTCTAATGGTGGTGTGCCTCGTGATTTTTTTCATGAAACAAGTGTGCCTTTGCCCAAAAAAGGTTGAAAAACACTGATCTAGACAAGCTGGCAACACTGAATACTTTTAATCCTGACATTGTTTTATTTGAGCAAATAAGTGGCTTCAATATTCATGCATATAATTCCTTCCCAGCCAAATAAACCTTTAAGCCAATGCTTGACAAGCGTAAAGGAACAAAATTTACAAATTGCAATATTCCTCGCCTTAGTGAGCAGGGTACATCAGAGACGATAATTAAATTACAACTTCAGTGTTTGCTCATTTGAAAAGGTGACTCACCACTCCCCTCCCCATCAGTTAATTAACATGCAGAAAGAGAGGAGAGGAGGGCTGCATTCTTTTCCCCATTAGTCACTCACCATTGGCCCCAGCGTAGAGGTCAAGCTCTGAACAGAATATTAAACCTGACTATTCAGCGTATGAACAGAAAAATGCTGTCCTTATCCCCAAAACACTAACAGGCAGACAGCAGTTTATGGCTTTCTAAATGAGGACTGAGGTGCTGAAATTGAGAAAGTTAGATATTTGGTGTACCTTGGCTCAATCATCAGTCCCAATGGAGAAGGCAGCCAAGAAAGCAGAAAAAAGACTGTGACCAGGAAGACCAGCAATGAAAGAGCTAGAAAAGATCATCAAGTGTAACGAGGTGTCACTGGAGACTGCCGACCCTCTTGTATTTCTGATCACCAGGTATGGGTGTGAAAGCTGGACACTTAAAAGGCTGGGTGCGGCAGGGGGAGAGAAATAGTTTGTCTGAAAGTTTATGGGAGCTTTAGCTTGAAACATCTTGTCACACCTCGGTCCAATCTAAACACTCAGGAAAAACAATAGGGAGTGCTGAGAAAATATCATTTTATAGAACTGGACAGTGTAAAATTCACTCTGCCAGGAAACTGACACAGCTTTAGTTTTTAATATTGTTTTTAGTCTGTCTTCAATCACAGTTTGCTTCTGTGTTAGTTGCTTTTATATACAAATTTATTGTACATTGCATTCAGGGCCTGGGGGTGAGAAAAGTGATTTTTAACAAATGTTTAATAATATAAACCAACAGAGGTCTGAACAGAGAGATGGTAGAGACTCATACTTCCAGAAATGGAACTGGAAGAATGAGAGGCTCGTAAAACTTTTCTGAAATAGAACACAAGCATCACAACCTCAACACTCTTCTCCAACTCAAAATCCAACTTGAGAAGGAGCATGACTAAACGCCGAATCAGCAAGATCTGAATCTGCTCCTTGCACATACAGTATCTGGCTCCCTTCCAATTCACGCTTTTCACACCGACTTCTCAAATTTATTAAGCTGTCGTTTCAAAAGTTACATTGTGGTAGCATGGAAGGCAGGAATATTATTTAGTGCAGTTGTTTCTAACTTCAGGCCCCCAGATCTTCTTGGACTAAAACTCCCAGAAGCCTTCACTGCTGGCTGTGTTTGCTAGGATTTCTGGGGGTTGCAGTCCAAGAAGATCTGAAGACCCAAGGCTGGGAATCACTGCTCTAGTGTAATGTTACTTTTTCTCAGCCTAAGACTCAAATCTCACGGGACCATTGTGTAAATAAGAGGAGAGAGAAGGAAGGGAAAAGGATTCTATATTCCTTAGATGAACAGTAAAATTTACAACAAATCTAATGAACAGAATGAAAGAAATGGACACGTCTCCATCCTCCAATAGCCTGACTTTCCCTCTTACTTTACGCTAAAATTCAAAAATTTAACCAAGACATTCTAAAGTGTCATTTGCCTTCAAGATGTTTATATTCAGATACAGATAATTCCACAACCCAAACTCACATCTTTTACAGGATGAAAAAAACTTACTTCTAGACTGGCAAAGAGAGTGAGTACGAATACATGTTTTTGTTTAAATCAAATAACATGTCAAAACAGTAAAATATGCATTACATAGGAGGGATACCACAACAGAAATATTTGACTTAAATTCAAGTTATGAATAAGTTTGCAGTATATCCCCAACACACACACACACACACACACACACACACATTAAATTCAAGTAGCATCTGCTAACTAAAAGTTGGGGGTCAGACTGATAATGGCATCATAAGGAGGATTTCCACCTGAGGCAGATAGCAGCTACATCAGGGAAACCCTTCCCCAAGACTGCATTACGGGAACTTAACCCCA